>JASVEL010011019.1:0-133175 GCA_032618575.1 Nicotiana noctiflora
CACAGTTGATTTGGTGGGTGGATCAAACATTTACATTCCTGAAAAATGGAACATAGCACGTAAGTATTTCATTTCTTACCGTGTCTGTTTTTGATATTTTGACCCTTTTTTTAAAATAAAATTCTGTTCTGCCTTTTGATAGCAACCATGGGAGATGTGGAACTCGTTCCTGGCTTCCGTGCTTGGGTAGACGCTATCTTGAAGGTCGTGACTATGGACGCATGAACTTGGAAGTCAATTTCAATCAAACATGGTTATAGAGTTAATACTCATGGTATGAATTTACTATTACTTTTGCGTATGGTAAACTTTTTTCCTTCCCCATTCAATTTTATATCCTTTTTATTATCAGGATTTGAAAATCGAGGGATGTCAGCTGAAGTAGCTATTGCCCTTAGGGATTCTTCCAGTACTACCTTAGCTCTAGAGAGGACACAAGACATACTGGCAAAGAGGAAATCAGTTGAAGAAGATTCTGATGTCGACGAAGATGAAGATACCTCTTTGACAACTCGTCCTAGGATTAGGAGGCGTGTGGTGGTTTCTGAGGATGACACTGAAGTTTCTCCTGCTCATACCTATGAGCCCGTTACTATTATATCTGATGGAGAAACTGCTCTTAGTGACACTCCTGAATCCACTCAACGTCTCTTCATTGAAGGATTTGAGAGTGGTGAATTTGGCCCGGTTTTGAATGAAATCCTTCTTTCATATTTTGTTTCTGTCCCTTCTGTTTCTCCCATTATTTCATGTTTTACACTTGCTACCTTATCCATTCCTATTTCTTTACCAACTTCTATCCCCGTACCTGTTCTCAAACTCTGTTGTTTTCACCTCGTTTATCGTCCCTCCTTCAATAGTTCCCTCTTCTTCTGTTAGTCATGTAGAAGAAAGTTCCAGCACCAGGAGCATGGCTTTGAAGAGCGTGACACTTGAGGTTCCCGCTAACAGCAGTCTTTTGAGGAAGTCAGGTGGGGCAGACGTTTGGCTCAAACCCTTAATTGGGGAAGTAGAGAAAAGAAAAATGGATAGTCATAGTTGTTTGACTTTAATGAAAGATATTGTTCATTGTACTTTGAAGGTATTTTCCTTTCCCTCTTTTTTTTCGAAGGAAATTATCCCTTTAATTTTCATTTATATATACCATTTTTGCAGGCTAATCTTATAGGCACGGAACTCATGGGAAGAGTTTCCCTTTTAGAGAAGAAAGCTCACGAAGCTAACTGAGCTGTTCTTGAGGCTGAGAAGAAGGCTAGGGAAGCTGATCTCAAAGCAACCAATTGGCAAGAGCAATTTAAAAATGCTCAGAAAAAGATAAAGGATTTGTAAGAGAACAACCGCAATTTGGAGCAATAGAAACAAGTTCTAACTTCTGAATTAGATGGAGTCAAGGCCTCTTTTAGCAAGGTGGAGAAGGAAAAAGAGCGCAATGAATGTTCTTTTTCCAAGGAATTATCAAATCAAGTGAGGAGATTAGAGAACTTAAAGTTTGTTGAGTAAGAAAGAAGAATACGCGGGAGAGCTAGTACAAAACTTATCTCAAGCTCAGACTGATCTACAAGCTTCCTCTGATAAGGCTCGTGCCTTAAAAGATTCTCGTGCCTCTCTTGAAGCTACCCTCAATGCCACTTTAAAAGAAAACCAAATATTGAAAAATGATATTACCTCGTGGCAAGGGATTATGCTCTTCTTGAGGAGAGCTTTGATTCAGAGGTGAGCTGGGCTTTCTCAAAATCCCGCCGTGATGCTTTAATGGAGGCTAGCCAAGAGAACTTTGATTTTCAATCGGAATTGGCCAAAGTCTTAAAGACCATTGAAATGACTCAACAACCACTTGACTTTCCTTCTCCAACAGATGATACTATCGTGGCTGATGAACCTTCCAATGATGGAGCTGCTTCTACTGAAGTTGATAATATTGCAATCCCAACCCCTGAGGATCAGCCCGCAGAAGTTGAAGCTCCCGGACTCTTGGTTCTCTTAATGATCATAACATTCCAACTGTTGCTACTTCCTTAGAAGTTGATTCTGTGCCTATAATTGCTTCTGACAAGGAAGTTAACACCGCAACTTCAGAAAAACCAACTCCTTCCGTAGCAAGTTGAAAATTTTAGTTTTTCCCTTGAACTTTAAGGTATTTTATGGGTCTAGTCCCTAGTTACTTTAGTGGGGCGTTTGTAAAGACTTTTTATTTGACTGAATCAAGATATTTAAGTCAAGAAATTTTATAAGTACTCCTTTGAATATTATTCTTGCCTATTTTCTTATTTAGGACTTGAAGAATAATTTAGCATTTTTACTTTGTGAAAAAGCTTTATGATTCATCTCACGAAATATCAACATGAGGTTTATAAAAAGAGGGCCATTTATATATATCGACACTTAATGAATGTGACGACCCGGCCTATCGTCACGGGAATTACCACCCCGTTATATTGTAATTACATATTTCATACTTTTATATCAGTGTTAGAGTCTATTGGGAGAGTTAGGAGCGAATTGGATTGAAAATGAGGCATATAGCGTTTTTGAAGGAAACTTGAATAAGGAAAGTCAACCCAGAGTTGACTATTTAGTTAGAGGGCTCGGAATCGGATTTTGATGATTCGTTTAGTTCCGGGAGGTCATTTGTGGTCTAGGAGAGCAATCGGAATTGAATTTGGAGGTCCGATATAGAAATAGGCTTGAATTGGCTAAGGTTGAATTGTCGCGAAATCCGAACGGTATGTGAGATTTTGATTCGGGAGTCGGAATGGAATTCCGACAGTTGCAGTAACTCCGTTAGGTAATTTTGGATGTGCCTACAAAATTTCAGGTCATTCGGAGGTCGTTTGGTTGGGTTTTTGATCGAATGTCGATTTCGGAAGTTTTGAAGAAACTTAGGCTTGAATCCGTGTGTAATTAGTGATTTTGATGTTTAGGATGGTGTTTTTATGATTGGAACAAGTTTGAATCATGTTATGGAGTATGTTGGTGGTTTTAGTTGGGATCCCGGGGGCCTCGGGATGAATTTGGGGGTCCAAACGGACCATTTTGAGCCAAAAGGGGCTGCTGGAATTGCTGCAATAAAATTGCAGGTATTTTGTTCTCTGCGATCGCGGTCATTGCCACGCGATCGCATAGTGTATTGAGTTGAGGTTGGGAGATTGTTCTTTGCGATCGCAGGAGTAGTGATGCGATCGCGTTAGGTTGAGTGTTTGTTCATCGCGATCGCGGGTCGGTCGATGCGATCGCGTAAGGTCGTGTTCTTGAGCAGTGCGATCGCGACCCCTTTGATGCGATCGCATAGGGTCGCTGGGTTGAGCACTGCAATCGCGTCCGGGTTCACGCGATCGCGTAGAGGAAAGTTGGCACCCAGATTTTTTTGTGCATCGCGATCGCGAGCCCAGGGCTGCGATCGCGTAGAGTAAATGACCCAGGCAGTGAATTAAAACCAGAAACATTTCATTACGGGTTTCATTTCATAAACCCCCATTTTTTGAAGCATAGAGAGAGGAAGTGAAGGGAAATAGCTGAGAAATCATCGGGATATTATCGGAGGTAAGTTTCGTGGTTTAATTACACGCTTTTATCATGAAAATCATGAATTATTTCTATGAAAATGGAGGATTTAAGGTAGGTTAAGCCCTAGGCCTAAAATTGTAGAAAAATACCGATTTGAGCGGGCAAATGGAGTCCGAATTTGGTAAATTTAATATACCTAGACTCGTATTGAGACGAGGGTTCCGAATATGTAACTTTTATAATTTTACGTAAAGCGCACCAAAAGTCGGGTTTTGACAACTTTGTGGGTTTTGATACAATTTGGGTTATTTTGAATGAATTGTGTGAAATTGGCATATATTGATGCATTCCCTATGATTTTGAGCAGATTTGGCATCCGAGGAGATTGATTTGCGAGGCAAGCGCAAGGCGGATTGAAGCTTCCACCGGTTCGAGGTGAGTGGTAGTGGTAAACAATATACTGAGGGTTTGAAACCCCGTACTAGCACTTCACAGTGCTATATTGAGATGAGACACGCGTCTTGAGACAAGCGTGGTGACATTGTGATTGGGGACTTGGACTTGGTCCTTTCCCGACTAATAGAATACTGTGTTGTATGACTGTTAATGAGATTATAACTGTACAATTGGGCTAATAGCCATGTTTGGGACCTTGTGCCGATCTGTAGAGCATTGGGGAACCTATAAAGCTAGATGACCCTTATATCGTGTTGAAAACATACACTCAGCCGTAGCTCTAGCTGTATAGCATAATATGAGCCCGTACTAGATGTGTACATTGAGAGAGATTATCTAAGGCGGAATTCCCTGTTCTAGCTGAGTGGGCCTGAAAGGCCAAGTCTATACCGATTGAGATGAGATAGGGTAAAGGACCCACTATGAGATGTTATATTGGGCCTGAAAGGCCAAGTCTATATTGACTGAGACAGGGTCAAGGACCCACTGTGATATATTGTATTGGGCCTGAGAGGCCAAGTATAAGTATATATATTGGATCGGACTGCACGCCGCAGTAATATACATGTAATATACATGTGGGACGGACTGCATGCCGCAGTATTATTGCGCTTGGGCTGTAGGAGCCCCTTCGGAGTCTGAGTCTGCACACATTCTCAGTGAGAACTGGTGTATATTATGGGATCGGGCTGCATGCCGCAGCAGTATAGAGATATATACATATAAATATTGGATCGGACTGCATGCCGCAGTAATATTTGTGTGGAGCGTGCTGCACGCTGCAGTATTATAGTGCTTGGGCCTAGGGAGCCCCTCCAAAGTCTGTATACACCCCTAGTGAGCGTCGTCGACGTTAAATGGAGCGGGCTGTGTGCTGCAGCGGTATATGTATTAGAGCGGGCTGCTCGCCGCAGCGGTACATGTATTGGAGCGGGCTGCACGCCGCAACATTTTACTTATTTATATCCTATTACCTACTTAAATACTTATACATTATAGACATAGGTATGTGTCTTTGTATATTGAGATGGCCGTACACCATAGGGGTAAGAGTGAGGGTTGGATCAGTGTGGAATCTTGTAGAGATAAATGTGGATTGGAGATTAGAGTACCACTATAGTGATGACGTACCTGTGAGGGTTGCCTTAGAAATGCTAAGTGATAGCACAAGAGTTCTTACTTTCAGTTATTATTTATTATTGTTACTCACTGAGTTGAAATATACTCACCCCACTCCCCTGCACTTTTTGTGCAGATTCACAAGTACCCGAGAGCGGTTGAGTTGTTGTTGCTGCCTGCACACATCTACTTCTTGCGGAGACTACGAGGTAGCTGCCAGCGTCCGCAGAGCCTATTTTCTCCTTCTTTATCATCTTGTTGATTTCCTATTTGCCTAGACTTGTTTGTATTAGGATGCTATTCTGTAGAGGCTCAGTCTCGTGACACTACGATATGGTTGGGACCGTATTTTGTGCACTGGCCTAGCTCAGGCCGTTTCAGTTACTACTGCAGCATCTGCATCGAGGATCGGGGGTGGTCATCAGACCCCCGCAGTACGCACTCCAAAGCCAGGAATGCAGGGCTTATAGACACCAGAGGCTCCTCCAGTTTAGCCTATGGTACCAGTTTAGCCAGCAGATCAGATTCAGGGGGACAGGGTCCCAGCTATGACAGACGATGAGTAGCGTCGTCTCGAGAGGTTCACCAGGTTATCGCCTCCAGTGTTCACTGGTGCTCCAGGCGAGGACGCCCAAGGTTTTCTGGATAAGTGCCGTCGGATGCTCCGTACAGCAGGGATCTTGGAGTCCAGCAGTGTGTCCTTCACTACCTTTCAGTTCCAGGGGCCAACCTTCGCTTGGTGGGAGGCTTATGAGCACCGCAGACCAGCAGGGGCAGCACCACTATCATGGCCAGAGTTCTCCACTATGTTCTTGGAGAAGTGGGTGCCTCGATCTCAAATAGAGTAGATGCGTAGGCAGATTGAGGGTCTCCGTCAAGGGGACATGTCAGTGTCAGAGTATGAGATCAGGTTTACAGAGTTGTCCAGATTTGCACCGTGGTTGGTTCATTCCGACAGAGAGAGAATTGGGCGCTTCGTGGACGGCCTCATTTATCCCATTCGTATTCTGATGACACGGGAGAGGGTTTTGAGTCGTACATTTGAGGATGCTGTGGATATTGCTCGCGACATAGAGACAGATCGTCGCAGGGAGCGGGATGAGAGGGAGGCCAAGAGGCCTCGAGGAGCAGCTAGTCCCAGTGGCACTTAGACCAGAGGCCAGAGTCAGCAGAGCCGAGGTCGCTCTTTTAGATCTTCGCAGTCGGGTCGCTCCGATCGTCACGGATGGTCTTCTAGACAGGGTTATCAGGGTTCGCACCAGAGCCAGCCAGCTCTCAGTGCCATGCCAGCTCAGAGTTCTTCACAGGCCCCATCCGCTCGGGGTTCATCTCGGCCTAGTTCATCAGCTGGCCACTCCAGCGCCAGAGGTCCTTATCAGTCTCAGTCCCAAGCACCGGGGAGTTGCTACGAGTGCGGAGAGTTTAGGCACCACCGTAGGGAGTGTCCCCGTCTTGTTTCCAGATCTTATCAGCAGAGGGGGCAGCCCTCGTCATCCGGTCCTTCTACTTCAGCACCCGCCCCGCCAGCTAGGGGTGAGGGTCAGACAGCTAGGGGTCGCTCTCGAGGGGGAGGCCGATCAGGCGGACAGGCTAGATGCTATGCTTTTCAGGGCCGATCTGAGGCTGTTACTTCTGATGCTGTCATTACAGGTATTATTTCAATCTGCCACGGAGATGCCTCGGTATTGTTTGATCCCGGTTCTACTTATTCTTATGTGTCTACATATTTTGCTCCTCATTTGGGCACGACCCGAGGGAGTCTTGAGCTGCCAGTGCATGTATCTACCCCGGTAGGGGATACTATTGTTGTGGACCACGTATACCAGTCCTGTTTGGTCACTATTGGAGGTCTGGAGACCCGAGTAGACCTGTTGCTTCTCAGCATGATTGATTTTGATGTTATATTGGGTATGGACTGGCTATCTCCATCTCATGCTATTTTGGATTGTCATGCTAAGACAGTCACCTTGGCTATGCCGGGTATTCAGAGGATCGAGTGGCGAGGCACGATTGAGTATGTACCTAGCAGGGTAATATCTTTCCTCAAGGCCCAGCGAATGGTTGGGAAGGGATGTCTCTCTTATTTAGCATTTGTGCCGGAGGTCGAGGCCTAGACTCCCAGTATTGATTTTGTTCCCATTGTGTGAGACTTTCCTGATGTGTTTCCCTCAGACCTGCCGGGCATGCCGCCGGACAGGGATATTGATTTTGGGATCGATTTGGTGTCAGGCACTCAGCCTATTTCTATTCCTCCGTATCGGATGGCACCAGCTGAGCTGAAGGAATTGAAGGAGCAGCTCCAGGAACTCCTAGATAAGGGGTTCATTCGGCCGAGTGTGTCGCCGTGGGGTGCACCGGTCCTGTTTGTTAAGAAGAAGGATGGATCGATGAGAATGTGTATTAACTACAGGCAGCTAAACAAAGTAACATTGAAGAATAAGTATCCTCTGCCTCGTATTGATGATTTATTTGATCACCTCCAGGGAGCTAGGGTGTTCTCAAAGATTGATCTTCGTTCAGGCTACTATCAGCTGAAGATTAGAGAGTCCGACATTATGAAGACTGCATTCAGGACCAGATGTGGTCACTATGAGTTCCTTGTAATGTCTTTCGGGCTGACCAATGCCCCAGCAGCATTTGTGCATCTGATGAACAGTGTGTTCAGGCCCTATCTTGATTCATTTGTGATCGTATTCATTGATGACATACTAGTCTACTCTTGTAGCCAGGAGGAGCATGCTCGACACTTGAGTATTGTGTTGCAGAGATTGAGAGAGGAGAAGTTGTATGCCAAGTTCTCCAAATGTGAGTTCTGGCTTGAGACCGTGGCATTCTTAGGACACGTGGTGTCCCGTGATGGTATTCAGGTAGATCCGAGGAAGGTCGAGGCGGTGCAGAATTGGCCCAGACCGACTTCAGTTACTGAGATCCGTAGCTTTCTGGGATTGGCAGGGTTTTATCGCTGATTCGTTCAGGGATTCTCATCTATTGCTTCACCCTTGACTAGATTGACTCAGAAGGGTGTTCCTTTTTTATGGTCCGAGGAGTGCGAGGAGAGCTTTCAAAAGCTCAAGGCAGCACTGACCACAGCACCAGTTTTGACTCTGCCGTCAGCTTCAGACCCTTATACTATGTATTGTGATGCCTCAGGAATTGGCATTGGTTGTGTGTTAATGTAGGAGGGTAGGGTCATTGCTTATGCTTCTCGTCAGTTGAAGCCCCACGAGAAGAACTACCATGTTCATGATTTGGAGCTAGCAGCCATAGTTCATGCTTTGAAGATTTGGAGGCATTACCTGTATGGTGTCTCATGTGAGGTGTTCACGGATCATCGCAGCCTTCAGCACTTATTCAGACAGAAGGACCTTAATTTGAGATAGCGGTGGTGGTTGGAGTTGCTTAAGGATTATGACATCACTATTTTGTATCATCCGGGGAAGGCCAATATGGTGGCCGATGCCTTGAGTCGGAAGGCGGTTAGTATGGGCAGCCTAGCTTTCATCCCAGTTAGGGAGAGGCCATTTGCTTATGATGTTCAGGCCCTAGCTAATCGGCTAGTGAGATTAGATATTTCGGAGCCGAGTCGAGTGTTGGCTTGTGTTGTTTCTCGATCTTCCTTATATGATTGCACCAGGGAGCGACAGTATGATGACCCACATATGCTTGTCCTTAAGGACAGAGTGCAGCATAATGATGCTAGAGATGTGACTATCGACAGTGATGGTATTATGATGATACATGGCCGAATATGCATGCCCAATGTTGATGGTTTGTGGGAGTTGATACTTGATGAGGCACACAGTTCGCGGTACTCTATTCACCCGGTGCCGCAAAGATGTACCAAGACTTGAGACAGCACTACCGGTGGAGGAGAATGAAGATGGATATTGTTAGGCATGTAGCTAAGTGCCTCAATTGCCAGCAGGTCAAGTATGAGCATCAGAGACCGGGCGGTGTTCTTCGGCGTATGGTTATTCCCGAGTGGAAATGGGAGAGGATCACCATGGATTTTGTTACTGGACTCCCTCGGACAGCGAGGAAGTTTGATTCTGTATGGGTGATTGTTGATCGGCTGACCAAGTCAGCACATTTTATCCCAGTTAGCACTACTTACTCATCGGAGCGGTTGGCGGCGATCTTTATTCGGGAGAATGTCAGGTTCCACGGGGTCCCAGTGTCTATTATATCTAACCGAGGCAATCAGTTCACTTCTCAGTTTTGGAGAGCATTTCAGCGAGAGATGGGTACGCGGGTTGAGTTGAGCACCGCATTTCACCCCCAGACAGACGGGCAGTCGGAGCGCACTATTCAGATCCTGGAGGATATGTTGCGGGCGTGTGCGATTGACTTTGGTGGTTCATGGGATGAATTCTTGCCACTTGCTGAGTTTGCCTACAACAACAGTTACCAGTCGAGTATTCAGATGGCCCCGTACGAGGCATTGTATGGCAGACGGTGTAGATCTCCCGTCGGATGGTTTGAGCCTGGTGAGGATAGATTGATAGGGACTGAGTTAGTTCGGGATGCTCTGGATAGAGCAAAGTTGATCCAGGAGAGGCTTCGCACAGCACAGTCTCGCCAGAAGAGTTATGCGGACCGTAGGGTTCGAGAGTTGTCTTTCATGGTTGGTGATAGAGTATTGCTGAAGGTTTCGCCCATGAAGGGTGTCATGAGGTTTGGGAAGAAAGGGAAGCTGAGTCCCAGGTACATTGGTCCTTTTGAGATACTCAGGAGGGTTGGAGATGTGGCATATGAGTTGGCCTTGCAACCCAGTTTATCCAGCATTCATCCGGTATTCCATGTGTCTATGCTCCGAAAGTATATCGGGGATCCGTCTCATGTATTAGACTTCAGTACCATTTAGCTTGATGGTGATCTATCATATGATGTGGAGCCTATTTGCTATTTTGGGTCGCCAGGTAAGAAAATTGAGGTCGAAGGAGATTGCATCAGTTAAGGTTCAGTGGAGAGGTCGACCCGTGGAGGAGGCTACTTGGGACGTTGAGCAGGAGATGCGAAGCCGATATCCTCACTTGTTTGAGACTTCAGGTATGTTTCTTAACCCGCTCGAGGACGAGCGTTTGCTTAAGAGGGGGAGAATGTGACGACCCGGCCCGTCGTCACGGGAATTACCACCCCGTTATGTTGTAATTACATATTTCATGTTTTTATATCAGTGTTAGAGTCTATCGGAAGAGTTAGGAGCAAATTGAATTGAAAATGAGGCATATAGCATTTTTGAAAGAAACTTGAATAAGGAAAGTCAACCCGGAGTTGACTATTTAGTTAGAGGTCTCAGAATCGGATTCTGATGATTCGGTTAGTTCCGGGAGGTCATTTGTGGGCTAGGAGAGCAATCGGAATTGAATTTGGAGGTCCGGTGTAGAAATAGGCTTGAATTGGCTAAGGTTGAATTGTGGCGAAATCCGAACGGTAGGTGAGATTTTGATCCGGGAGTCGGAATGGAATTCCGACAGTTGCAAGAACTGCGTTAGGTAATTTTGGATGTGCCTGCAAAATTTCAGGTCATTCGGAGGTCGTTTGCTCGGGTTTTTGATCGAATGTCGATTTCGGAAGTTTTGAAGAAACTTAGGCTTGAATCCGTGTGTAATTAGTGATTTTGATGTTTAGGATGGTGCTTTTATGATTGGTACAAGTTTGAATCATGTTATGGAGTATGTTGGTGGTTTTAGTTGGGGTCCCGGGGCCCTCGGGATGAATTTGGGGGTCTAAACGGACCATTTTGAGCCAAAAGGGGCTGCTGGAATTGCTGCAATAAAATTGTAGGTATTTTGTTCTCTGGGATCGCGGCCATTGCCACGCGATCGCGTAGTGTATTGAGTTGAGGCTGGGAGATTGTTCTTTGCGATCGCAGGAGTAGTGATGCGATCGCGTTAGGTTGAGTGTTTGTTCATCGCGATCGCGGGTCGGTCGATGTGATCGCGTAAGGTCGTGTTCTTGAGCAGTGCGATCGCGACCCCTTTGATGCGATCGCGTAGGGTCGCTGGGTTGAGCACTGCGATCGCGTCCAGGTTCACGCGATCGCGTAGAGGAAAGTTGGTACCCAGATTTTTTTGTGCATCGCGATCGCGAGCCCAGGGCTGCGATCGCGTAGAGTAAACGACCCAGGCAGTGAATTAAAACCAGAAACATTTCATTACGGGTTTCATTTCATAAACCCCCATTTTTTGAAGCCTAGAGAGAGGAAGTGAAGGGAAATAGCTGAGAAATCATCGGGATATTGTCGGAGGTAGGTTTCGTGGTTTAATTACACGCTTTTATCATGAAAATCATGAATTATTTCTATGAAAATGGAGGATTTAAGGTGGGTTAAGCCCTAGGCCTAAAATTGTAGAAATATATCGATTTGAGTGGGCAAATGGAGTCCGAATTTGGTAAA
Organism: Nicotiana noctiflora; assembly: GCA_032618575.1. Taxonomy (NCBI): domain Eukaryota; kingdom Viridiplantae; phylum Streptophyta; class Magnoliopsida; order Solanales; family Solanaceae; genus Nicotiana; species Nicotiana noctiflora. Next base: position 11,480 of record JASVEL010011019.1, read on the forward strand.
TTTGATATGCCTAGACTCGTATTGAGACGAGGGTTCCGAATATGTAACTTTTATAATTTTACGTGAAGCACACCAAAAGTCGGGTTTTGACAACTTTGTGGGTTTTGATACAATTTGGGTTATTTTTAATGAATTGCGTGAAATTGGCATATATTGATGCATTCCCTATGATTTTGAGCAGATTTGGCATCCGAGGAGATTGATTTGCGAGGCAAGCGCAAGGCGGATTGAAGCTTCCACCGGTTCGAGGTGAGTGGTAGTAGTAAACAATGTACTGAGGGTTTGAAACCCCGTACTAGCACTTCACAGTGCTATGTTGAGATGAGACACGCGTCTTGTGACGAGCGTGGTGACATTGTGATTGGGGACTTGGACTTGGTCCTTCCCGACTAATAGAATACTGTGTTGTATGACTGTTAATGAGATTATAACTGTACAATTGGGCTAATAGCCATGTTTGGGGCCTTGTGCCGATCCGTAGAGCATCAGGGAACCTATAGAGCTAGGTGACCCGTATATCGTGTTGAAAACATACACTCAGCCGTAGCTCTAGCTGTATAGCATAATATGAGCCGTACTAGATGTGTACATTGAGAGAGATTATCTAAGGCAAAATTCCCTGTTCTAGCTGAGTGGGCGTGAAAGGCCAAGTCTATATTGACTGGGACAGGGTCAAGGACCCACTGTGATATATTGTATTGGGCCTGAGAGGCCAAGTATATACTGACTGGGATAGGGTCGAGGACCCATTATGAGGTATTATATATATATACATATATATATTGGATCGGGCTGCACGCCGCAGCAGTATATATATTGGATCGGACTGCACGCCGCAGTAATATACATGTAATATACATGTGGGACGGACTGCACGCTGCAGTATTATTGCGCTTGGGCTGTAGGAGCCCCTTCGGAGTCTGAGTCTGCACACATTCTCAGTGAGCACTGGAGTATATTATGGGATCGGGCTGCACGCCGCAGCAGTATAGAGATATATATACATATATATTGGATCGGACTGCACGCCGCTGTAATATTTGTGTGGATCGTGCTGTATGCCGCAGTATTATAGTGCTTGGGCCTAGGGAGCCCCTCTGAAGTCTGTATACACCCCCAGTGAGCGCCGTCGACGTTAAATGGAGCGGGCTGCGCACCGCAGCGGTATATGTATTGGAGCGGGCTGCGCGCGCGCAGCGGTATATGTATTGGAGCGGGCTGCGCGCCGCAGCATTTTACTTATTTATATCCTATTACCTACTTAAATACTTATACATTATAGACATAGGTATGTCTCTTTGTATATTGAGATGGCCGTACACCGTAGGGGTAAGAGTGAGGGTTGGATTAGTGTGGAATCTTGTAGAGATAAATGTGGATTGGAGATTAGAGTACCACCATAGTGATGACGTACCTGTGAGGGTTGCCTTAGAACTGCTAAGTGATAGCACATGAGTTCTTACTTTCAGTTATTATTTATTATTGTTACTCATTGAGTTGAAATATACTCACCCCACTCCCCTGCACTTCTTGTGCAGATTCACAGGTACTCGAGAGCGGTTGAGTTATTGTTGCTGCTTGCTCACATCTACTTCTTGCGGAGACTACGAGGTAGCTGCCAGCGTTCGCAGAGCCTGTTTTCTCCTTCTTTATCATCTTGTTGATTTCCTATTTGCCTAGACTTGTTTGTATTTGGATGCTATTCTATAGAGGCTCAGTCTCATGACACCACGATATGGTTGGGACCGTATTTTGTGTGTTTTACATTTCGCTTATCACCTGATATAAATATTTACTGTTTAAGTTTAACTTGATTAATAACTGGCTGATTTTAGGGATAATATGGTCGGGCTTGCCTAGCATTGTGTTGGGCGCCATCACGACCAGGGTTTGGGTCGTGACAATGAAGAAGACGTCTCAACTTCATAACGGTGTTATAATACGATGAAAAATAGGAAACACATGTGTTTTGTATGAACGTGAGCAAGTTTTCGAATGTTACATGTATTATAGTACTTCTATAACCTCCCCGCAACTATTTTATTTTAACAGATTTGTTTATATAAAATATACAAGGTTTATTTTCTTATTGTAATCTGTTTTAGCACATAACTATAACCATATCTTTATATATTCAGAAAGGGTTTGGAAAGTGTTTGCAACATTTGAAAAATGTTTTATGTAAAGCAACATTGAAGAATATTTTATGGTAAGTGACTTCATTTTCCTCACAACACTTGGCTATTTACAGCTAAAACTTGATACGTTGCTATTCGCAGCTGAATCTTGATACGTGGCTATTTGCAGCTGAATCTTGATACGTGGCTATTTGCAGCTGAATCCTGCAACATTACTTGATACCCGTATCTATTTTTCTGCACGAAGCTATGTATAATGTATAGTCCCCCAAGTGTTTGAGCGTTGAAGAATGAAGTCTTGAACACTCGTTTAGTCCTCACATTTTGGTCCTTTTCCTGAAACAAAAAATATGCGGGATTCGGAGGTACAATTTTAGATGAAGACTGCCTACCTCGCATGTATTTCCATCAGATTGATATTACCCTAGGCTTAGAATTTAAGAATATTCTATTTTACCATGCAGGTTGTGACTCATCATTTGGCACGAGTTAGGGTTTTTGCCTAGTATCTAAAATTGTTAGTAAAACTTTAATAATTTAAAAGAAAAAGAATTTAGCATGAAGATAACTGACCATGTCCACTTCCTTAAAAGTAATATCTTTTTAGATGGACAACATTCCAATGTGAAGGTAGAATTTCGCCATCCATAGTTTCTATCTCATACGCACCTTTTCCTGCAACGTTACAGATTCTATATGGTCCTTCCCACGTTGGACTTAGCTTTTCTGGATTATCGGCCTTCGTAGATCAAAACACCTTTTTGGGCACAAAGTCCCCAGTTTTGAAAGATCTGGGATTGCAGTGTTGTTTAAATTCTTGCTTTTGAGTTTTCCTGGCTATTACAGTCCCCAATATTTGATGAACGAAAAGTTGCTCTTGGTTACAATCTGGTTTATGCCAAGTTCCCGTACCAATTTTTAAACCTAAAATTATAGCTTCATACTCTACTTCATTGTTAGTCATAAAATGACATTTTATGATGAATCTAATAGTTCTAAAAGAGGTATGTGAAACATCTCTAGGCCTACGCCTTTTATATTCATATGAATCAACACCAAATGAGATTCATGTTTATGGGTTTGGACCATTTATGACTTTTTCACCCTTCTACTAAATATGGTATGTTGACTGAAACCAGCTATGAAACCAATTAACTCTCAAGATTTTATGATAATTTTAGGTTGATATCTAGCTTCATGTTTATGCAAAATACTTCGTAGTGGTAAAATAGTAATCACATCAAGGAAATGGGATTGGCAATAGAATCTCAATTTCCTAGATGCCATGATTAAAACTAAATCTAATTTTTCTAGTTGCGGGTATTATGTTCCAGCATTTAACAAAATACTTACTTATGCAACAGATAAGAGAATGTTTACCTTAATCTTTCTGAATTTAGACAATGCTCACCGCAACTTTTGATGACAATAAATGGATAGCTTCTCACCCACCTTTGGTCCTTCCGGGTTGGCCCAATTTTGAATAGTTTTTGGGATTTCTTCTAGCATTACATAATTTTTGAAAGCTGGGGCCAAGCAAAACAATCTGCATTAGTTTTTAAAAATTCAATTAACTTACCTCTCGTGTCTGAACTTAAGCCGGCTCCCACGCAAATTCTTCATTCAGGCCATTGTCCAAATAGTATCATAGGCTCGAACTCCTCGGTTGATGTGCTGATACTTTCATCTTCTTTAGGTTTTTGGATTATATCAGATTTTGAGTTCAAACCTGGCTTTTCTTGATTACTTGGGTGTTGGTCCGAGTTTCCTTCGATGTAGTATACATCACTTGTACCTATTACAACATTAATACTCCTAGATATATGTTGTTCCCTATGAATTTGACGGATTCCCCATAGTAACGGGAATTCCATGACTTGATGAAGGGTTGATGGGACAGCGCTCATATCATGAATCCACGGTCTCCCCATGATTATATTATATGCCATTTCCATATCTACTACTTGAAATTTGATATCTTTCACAACACCTTCTACAAAAGTTGTTAGATTTACCTCTCCTTTAGTTACTATACTGGAATTACTGAATCCTGATAAAGTATGCGCCTTTGGAATCATCTTATCCTCCATTTGTATCTCTCGCAACACCCTTAGTAGGATGATATTTGCTGAACTTCCTGGATCAATCAAAACTCTTTTTATTTTCATATCATGTACGAGTAAAGATATTACTAGTGCATCGTTCTGGGGGGTGATCACTCTTTCCATGTCTGCGTCATCATAAGCGATAACTTCATCTTCTAACGTATGGCGCGCACATTTCCCGTGCATGCTTGTGAGTTTGGAAACTTTGTTGAAGCTGGATATGTCACCTCATAAATACCTTCTCCCCCGCTTATAACATTCACGGTCCTCTTAGGTGACGAGGGTTTTGGCGGCTCTTGTCTATTTTTCATGTAAGCTTGCTTTCCTTTCTCACTAAATAACTCAGTGAGATAACCTTGTTTCAATAGATGATCTACTTCACTATGTAGAAATCGGCATTCTGAGGTCTTATGCCCGTGATCATTATGAAACTCATACCAATGATGTGGATTGCGTTTGTTTGTATTTGAACGCATCTCCTTCGGCCACCGTACCTTATCTCCCATGCTTCGAAAAACAGCTACGAGCTCGGAGGTAGTGGCATTGAAATTGTACCCACCAAATCTCGCCTTCAAACTTCCATCGTCATCACATTGCTCCTGCATGTTTCTATCATTTCTGAATCTTGAGAAAGAACCGGATTCCCTGTTTCTCGATTTTAGATCATATCGTTGATTTTCCTATTTCGTTCTTGAATCTTTTCCTGCAGGGCCCGGATATGGATCGTATCTATTTTTACCTGATATTTTTTCAGTTTCGAACCTTTTGGATCTGCTCCTTTCATCATAGTAGTGTTGGAATACAGTATCTTCTTCAATTCTGAGTTTTGTGCTATACCTGTTATAAATGTCATTCCGCGTAGTTGCAGGAAATTAATGAAGGCTTTCTTTAAGCTTTCTCGTGGCTTTTGAACTTTTGTCATTCAAATTACTTGCAAAAGCTATTGCAGCCCAATTATCTGGTACCCGCGGTAAAGTCATTCGTTCACGTTGAAATCTATCAACGAAGTCTCAAAGTTACTCAGTGTCTAATTGTTTAATTTTGAAAATGTCCTCCATTCTCTTTTCAACCTTTTGCGCGTTCGAGTGTGCTTTTATAAAAGAATCTACAAGCTCAGCAAAATAATTAATAGAATTTTCAGGTAAGAGAGAATACCAGGTTAGTGCACTCTTTGTGAGTGTTTCTCCAAATTTTTTGACCAATACAGACTCAATTTCCTGCTTGGTTAAGTCATTCCCTTTGACACCTGCTGTAAATGCCGTCACATGATCTCGAGGGTTGGTTGTACCATCATATTTTGAAATATCTGGCATTTTAAACTTCTTGGGAATAGGAAGAGGAGCTATACTTGGTTTCCAAGGTTGTTGAGAATATTTATCCGCATCTATCCCTTTGATTATTGGAGGAACACCTGGTATTTGCTCAATCCGTTCGCTTTGCTCCTTGAGTTGTGCCTGCAAGGTTAGTACCATATTTTGTAAATAAGAGTTATTTGCATTACCTGTATCCATTTCTCGTGGTTCACTGGGGATCCTTCGTTTGTGTTATCAAGACCAGAACGAGGATTCTCCAGTGTATTGTTATTAAGGGAAGGAGTGAGTGGCGAAGCAGGCAACCGGCTAACTAAAGCCTGAAGGGCTTGGTTAACTCGTGCATCAATTATTCTCTGAAGAGCTTGTTTTGGCCCTTCAAAATGTTCTGATTGCTCTTGTTCGTCAGCGTGTGATATAGGTACAGGGGTATCCTTACGAGACTGGCGTGGAGAGGCTTGGGGTGAAGGAACTATGTTAACATTGTGCAAGTCCCCTAGAGCATCAGGGATCTGGTTTTCAACAGCATTGTTATTGTTGTTGTTGGTGGTGGTGGTGTTCGATATGATGTTAATAACAAGTAAGGTGTGTAAGCTTGGAAAGAATAGATTATCAGATTCCCAGTAACGGAACCAATTTATTTAACCAAAATATGGAATTTTGATTAAAACTAGAAAATAAGAGAAAAATCGGGTTGCTGATAATCAAGAGACCAAAGAATATATTAGGATTTCGATAATAAGAATAAACAACAAAGAAAAGTGTATTTTAATATGGTCTCAGTAGTCAATCATGTCCTTACAAATGATGTAACTTCTTCCTTTTATAGTTGATCCTAGGTAGAAGAATGAAACCTAAGTTTTAATGATATAATTATGAGTAATAAATGACATTGAATAAGGCGTTACACAATCATTCCTATTAAATACCACTTCTTCAATGTATCAGGTATTTAATATTGAATCTAGTCTCCTTTTTGTCTTCGAATCCATGTGTTTGACGTCTTTCGTTCCGTTGGCTCTAAATATCTTGAATTGATACGGAACTCGTGTAAGTAGTTTACTTACTTTTTCCTTTTCCCGTATCTTCTATCATTAACTTCATATCTTTTTGAATATTCAAGAATCCCAGTCTTAAATGCTTTATTTAGATACGTGATAAGTATCTAAATTACTCTTCGTGTCCATTCTGAGCTCTTCTTCTCCATTAAGTTTTATTTATTGACCTTTTGACCAATCCACGTATCATGCCACGTCACCTTTAATAAAAATTTAGTTTTTCAATACAGCATTATCATATTAATTTAACAAATTGGTGAATGTATACGGATATTCAATAACATAAGGACATAGGAGCGAATTCACATTAGCCCGAGTGGTATTACGTAATATTGATCCAAAATTTTACTAATTAACTATATAACTCAAATGTAAAACAAAAAATGGTAAAATAGAACAAAGAGACACCACTTGTCCCATTAAGTTACGTTGTGTAGCTTATCTTGTCACACTCTGACGTTTTCTATGCGGGGCTGTAGGATCAAACCAGCGTAAGTTCACTATATGTTTTAGGCATAATAGCCTCGTATGCACTTGTACTTGTTAGCGTTTGTCACTTCGGTCTCTATATTCAAAGAAGATTTATTCAGACACTTATAGTTGTTCAAAGCCAATATTTAAAACTCCTCTCACCTCACGTGTTCTTCAATTCTCTGACATGGATGACACATCAGTGGCCACGTCAAATTTTTTGTTACAGATCAATATTAATTTATTTTTCACATTATTTTAAAATTGCTCATTTCCTTTTACTTGTATTCCATCATTTACTCCATCGCCCTCCCCCATCACCATTTTTATTCTCCATTCACAAATTTTAAAAATATCCTAACCATCACAGTGTGTGACCCCTCTACGACCATTCTTTACCTACAAAGCTTTTCAAAACTTACATTCCACCTAACATCACCTATCAACGACCAAAAGCTAAATTGGCCATCAATAATAATCACCCGAAAGACCAACATCACCTAAAATATTTTGAAATTTCACTACAACAAAACTTGAAAATAGGTTTCACCGGCGATCTTCTTTTACTATTGCTATTTATTTTCTTTGCAAAGTCTATCTTCCAAAGTAGGGAATAAAGTGTGAAACCCCCCCCCCCCCATGATTAATGCAAATCTGGTAGATGTTTTGGATTTATGGCGATGAGGAATATCATTGTTTGGATGAAGATATGGTGGGAATGGGACCGATGCTGTAGGTTTTAGGTTAAAATGGGGGAAGAGGAGCAAACTAAAGAAGGGAGGAAGATAGAGAAGGGGAGGGGTTGTCCTTGGTGGGCGACATAACGTAAGAGAAAGAGAAAAATTAGCTATTTGGCCTTTTCTTTCTTTTCTAGTTTGATTTTTCAATTTTTCTTTTTCTTTTTTCTTAATTTAAATCATAATTGTTTTACGCTCACGCTCCTTATATGCGTGAAATACACAATTTTGTCTAGTTCAGCGATTAAGTTGCCACATAGACTTGATCAATGGTCAGAGGGGTTTAAAATATTACTTTTGAACGAGTAGAGGTTCCTAGATGAAACTTTATCAAATTTGGGGACCGGCATGATAAAGTGGCACAAATATAAGTGGCATTTAGGCTATTCTGCCTATATTTTAATATTTTTGCGCCTCACGTAAAAAGTATAGTGCCCGGAGTGGTTTGAACCGCTAAACTTTTTGAGGTTATCTGTTCACATTTATAATGCCACACCGCTTACAAAAATGTGTGTCACTATTATAATTAATAAGGAGGAAGTTCTAGATAGGATAAATTTATTCTTTAATTCATAGTAATCCAACTTTTTCTTACATTTAAGTAAAGAAGTGTCTCGATCTCAGTTCACCCTCCATGAACTATCGTGATGGAATCTAGTCCGTACGACTAGGTAAGCCTAACAAATGCGGAAAAACAATCGAAACCTTGCAAAAATTATAACTTCAAGCTAAGATTTAAGAAAATGGAAATGAAATGTAAAAATGTCACTCGGCACATATAGCGCAATATCCCAAACTTCTATGATACTATTGATAATAGGTGAATTTACTATATTTATACCCTAAGTAATCACACTTTAATGTTGTTTTGATAATATATATGATGACAAAATGCTTTTATTAGTGTTTTTAGTGTGTTATAGGTACACAAGAGTTGAGGAAGGCTAAAAGAGCAATTTTGGAGTCAAAAGAAGGTGAAAAAGGCCATGTATGAAATAAATCAAGAAAATATGTTGGAACAGCCCTGAAGAATCCGAGGCATTGTTTGACCGCGGTTCCACCCCAATCACGGTAGAACTGCGGTAGAACAGACCTGCAGATGTTTGAGAAGTTCAGAAGGCATCGCTGACCGTAGTTCCACCGCAACCGCGGTGAAACCGCGGCTGAACATGGAAAATTCAGGGGTCAAAGTGTAAAAACGGAAATTTTAATACCTAAACCCTATACATACCATTAAGATTCACCCAAAGGAGGAAAGATTTATATTATTGACTACTTTTGCAAGGAAACTAGTGTGAGAGAATTCTCTTAACATCTCTCTTTCTTTTATTTTGAATCCTTTATTATGAAATCCATTATATCTTTTGCTTTCATAGTTATGAGTAGCTAAATTCTTATCTAAGGCTGTGATAGAACCTATCGATTGATGAACTTCTAGGTTATGTGAATACAAATTGTTAGTTAAATTTCTTTTTGTTCAACTTTTTTCTTGTTGTAGTTAATTGATAGGATCCTCAATTAGCTGTGCCTATTTAGTGTGCATAAAATGGAAAAGAGTGCATATTTAGGTCATTGCTGAACAACACCATACCTAGATTATTATAGGAATCTATAATTGCAGGTGTAAAGGTGGGATTAGGAATAACGAAACCTTGGGTGCAATCTGAAGTGAACTATGCTAATTAAAGTAAGCTAGGGTAGCTCGGAAGAGTGCAATAGTAAATTATTGTAATTGCTCGGGAGAGAATTACGGTAGAATTAGGGTTCATGATTGATAGAGAGTTATTGATAATTTGTATGAGCATAAACAGAAGGGATTCCATCAATAGGGAAAATCATCACCTTAGTCTTTCTCATTATTCTTTACAACACATTCAGTTATTTCTTCAGTCAATTAGTTTATTGCAAAAGTAATTATTAGAAACCACTCAAAAAGATACTTGAATATTTGAGAAGCTGCTTCGGAAGTTTTGTTGGGTTTTGAAGATTGTAGTTGATAGGTTAACTCTTTGTGGGATTCAACTCCAGACTTATAAACCAGATTCGATTTGCAGCGACCGCATTGTCCTTTTTGTAAGGCATAGTTGCGCGTGATCAAATTTTGGCGCCTGTGTCGGGGAGTTGACGGAATTTTCAATTGCCATAGACAGAACTGCAAGATTCTTGTGTAGTCAGATTTCTCTCTACACACTTTAAATTGAAAATTTTGACGATTGTTGAATTGGGTGCTCAGGTGCATTCCTAGGAAATCTGCAAGGACTAGAGAACTACTTGAAGGACTCTCAGACCCAGAGCAAACATTCGGGGCACTAAACAGGGCAAATAGACAACTTTAACAATCTCAACAACTACTAAAACTAGACATTGACATGGGGGACATAAATCATCCAAACCAGCAAGTTGGGTTGAATGTACAGGAAGAGGCGCATGAGGGTGCACTGTTTGACTGGGCATAACCAACTGCTGATAATTTGGCAACTCCCATTATTGTGCCAGTCATTCAAGCTGAATCATTCTAGATCACTAACAATATGCTACACTTGTTGCAAAACAAGAGACTATTTTTTGGGACTTAGCTTGAAGATCCACAGCAGCACCTGAAGAATTTTCTCTCAATATGCATGACGTAGAGACAACCAAATGTGACACCGGAAGCAATCATGCTATTGTTGTTTCCATTCTCAGTTACAGGAGCTGTACGTGTATGGCTCAAATTACTTCCCATCAACTCTATAGCAACATGGGATGAGTTAATCAAACAATTCCACAACAAGTTTCATCCACCTAACAAAACAACTCAACAAATTGATGAAATTGTGAGCTACAAGCAAAACCCGATGGAGGCATTGCATGAGACTTGGGGCAGATTTAAGTGTATACTAGTCATGTGTCCTCACCATGGGGTTCCCGAATAGATGTTGGGTCAAAGGTTTTACATGGGGCTCTCTGATAGCATGAAAAATATAGTAGATGCCTCAGCAGGTGGGGCTTTTCTGATCAAGACATGGAGAGGAGGCCATAATTTGCTAGCCAAGATGGCTCAGAACTCAGGGTGGACAACCAGGAATGCTCATATCACTCTAGTGGTACACTCTGTACCTCTGAACCCTTCCAACACTACGGAGGAAAACATGGCTACTCTTTTAACACAGATGAGCATCCTGACAAAAATCTGGGGTTAAGCAGCAGGTTCATATCGTAGATACCACCAATGGGGGTTTATGCACACCTTGCATTAGCCAACCCATAAGTAATCCATGGGCTGCAAACTAGGAACGTCATCATTAGCATGAAGACATGAATTACGTAACAAATTATGGAGGGCAGCGATAGGGAAACCAGAATTTGGGTCAGCAGGCTCCACAACAGTATAGGCCCCCTCAGCCACAATACAATGCAGGAGGTATGAGGCCACCCAACAATATGGCTCCATATCCTAGACCTCAGGCCTTCAACAATTAGTAGCAGGGGTATCATCCACCTCCACCACAGCATGGGGGTAGACATGACGATGGGTTTGCAAGGCTAGAAGCTGTGATGCAGGAGGTGATTGGGTCCCATGCCAATACCAATAAAAAGATAGATGCACATAATGCAGCTATTAAGAATATAGAGGTGCAAGTGGGCCAGATTGCTATGACATTGAACAATCTTCCTCAAGGGACATTACCTACAGACACTCAAACAAACCCAAAAGATCAAGTCCTAAAGCAGCTGGTGGCAGTAAGTCTGAGAAACAATAGAGATCTTGATGCTGAGCAGGAGAGAACTAGAGGCAATTTGCAGGCTGAGACACTCATTCCAGTACCCATTGAACTGGATGAGTCCACAGGGTTGACAGAAGTTACAGTCCAGCCCGCAGATAAAAATATTGATGTGCAGCAGGAAACGGAGAAAGCAGCTGAACAGGTAGAACACCCGATTGTGGAACAGGTAGTAGAGAAGAAAAAATCTCAAGTGATTGGGAAGAAGAGGCCTCCAGCCCCATTCCCTCAAAGGTTGGACAAGCACCAGAAAGAGGAGAAATACAAGATGTTCTTTGAAATGCTCAAGCAAATCCAGGTAAAAATCCTCTTAATTGAATCTTTGAAAGAGATGCCTGGGTATGCTAAAATGATGAAAGACTTGATGTCGCGGAACTTCGATTTCCAAGACTTGGCCACAGTTACTCTTACTAAGACATGTAGTGCAGTGGTATCCAGACCCATAGCTGAGAAGTTATCTGACCCAGGTAGTGTCACGCCCCAAATCGAGGGACATGACCGGCGCCTGACCGGGTTGCCCCAGTCAAGCGGACCTGGGTGCCTGTCATTCCCACGCGTTAACCCTGTGTTGATTGTTTCTCATTAACCAAATATTTTACGGGGCCTTACATCCTCCCCCCTTAAGATCATTCGTCCTCGAATGAGGATTTTGAAATAAATGAGTTGGTTTTGAAAGACATGATATGCAACCATCAAAATTTTGACTAACTCTTATATTTTAGAAAAATTTCGCCGGAGTTTCCTTTGTATTATGGACATATCCACCTGTCAGAGGGCCCCCAAAACATATTACCAAACAACAATACACAAATACAACACCTTTCACAACTGGTATACACTTTCTTACCTCAACGAATGCACATATTCTATCACATTGTTACAATTGCACATAAACTAGTCACTTCAATGAATTCTCACCTTATTTAACCATTTTAACACACCATGTACACTTAACAAATCATTACCAATCTACACTTACTATTAGTTGTTTATTTAACACCCAAATATTTATAAGGATTTCATTTATCAAGAAAGGTTCAAGTGACCCAAGGTAACAACACATTTAACTCATTACAAAATGAAGGGGACTTTACTAATACTAAGAGGGAAACAACTTAGACAAGATGACGCAGTTACTAAGAGTAGGAGGGTCACCTAATTTCTTCTAGGCTTGATCAAACAAATGGGGGTACTTTTCTTTCATCTCTTTTTCTGCTTCCCATGTGGCCTCCTCAACTTGTTGACTTCGCCACAATACTTTAACAGAGGCAACTTCCTTATTTCTCAACTTACGGACTTGCCTATCAAGAATGGCAACCGGAACTTCTTCATATGACAAATCTTCATTAACCTCTATAGCTTCGACTGGCATGATGGTGGATGGATCTCCAATCACTTTCTTCAACATGGACACATGGAATACCGGATGCACTGATGACATCTGAGGAGGCAACTCTAGCCTATAAGCAACTTGACCAATTCTTTGAACGATCCGATATGGCCCGACATACCTAGGACTCAATTTCCCTTTCTTTCCGAATTGCATGACTCCCTTCATAGAAGATACCCTCAAGAACACCCAATCATCGACTTGAAACTCCAAATCCCTTCGACGAACATCTGCATAGGACTTTTGACGACTCTGTGCTGTTTTCATTCTCTCCTGAATAACCTTGACCTTTTCCATAGCTTCATACACCACATCTGGCCCTAGCAATTCCGCTTCACCTACCTCAAACCACCCAATTGGCGATCTACATCTTCTCCCGTACAATGCCTCAAACGGGGCCATTTGAATGCTAGCATGATAGCTATTATTGTAAGCGAATTCTATCAGTGGCAAGTGTTCATCCCAATTACCTTTAAAATCTAAGACACAAGCCCGCAACATATCTTCAAGCGTCCTGAATGGTCCGCTCGGCCTGTCCATCGGTCTGTGGATGGAAAGCTGTGCTGAGATTCACCCGAGTTCCCAAACCTTGCTGAAACTTCTTCCAAAAGTTAGCGGTGAACTGAGCCCCGCGATCTGAGATGATAGAAAGTGGAGTGCCATGAAGCCTTACTATCTCTTTGATGTACAATCTTGCATATTGCTCCGCGGTATCAGTGGACTTGACAGGCAGGAAGTGAGCTGATTTGGTGAGTCGATCTACTATCACCCATACTGAATCGAACTTACGCCGAGTGCGAGGTAACCCCACCACGAAATCCATATTGATCATCTCCCATTTCCACCTTGGTATTTCTATAAGCTGAGTTAATCCACCAGGCCGTTGATGCTCGGCCTTCACTTGTTGACAGTTCGGACATTTAGCTACAAAGCCTGCCACATCCCTTTTCATACCGTTCCACCAATAAATCTCCTTGAGATCGTGATACATTTTCGTTGAACCAGGGTGCACAGAATACCTGGAAGTATGAGCCTCTGCCATCACTCTTTCCCGAAGCTCGTCCACATCCGGAACACATAGCCTATCTTAACACCGCAATACACCATCTTTGCTGCTGAGTACAAATGCTGAGGTCTTGTCATTCATGATCGCTTCCTTCACCCGAACCAATGCTGGATCCATGAACTGTTTTTCCTTGATTTCCGCGACCAATGATGATTCTGCTCCATTATGCACCAAGATATCCCCCTCGTCTGACGCCGAAATACGAACCCCAAAGCCGGCTAATTGGTAGACCTCTCGAGCCAGGGGTCTCTGATCCATACCCAAATGAGCCAAACTACCCATGGATTTCCGACTAAGAGCGTCAGCTACCACATTTGCCTTCCCTGGATGGTACAATATGTCTATATCATAGTCCTTAAGTAGTTCTAACCACCGCCGCTGTCTCAGATTCAGCTCTTTCTGCTTGAACAAATATTGGAGGCTCTTGTGGTCCGAAAACACATCTACATGAACCCCATAAAGATAGTGTCGCCATATTTTCAAGGCAAACACAACAGCTGCAAGTTCCAAATCATACGTCGGATAATTCTTTTCATGGTTCTTGAGTTGTCAGGAAGCATAAGCTATAACCTTTCCGTGCTGCATCAATACACATCCCAAACCGACTCTGGAGGCATCACAATAGACTACAAATCCCTCTGTGCCTTCTGGCAAGGCCAATACTGGTGCCGAGGTCAATCTTGACTTTAGTTCTTGGAAACTTTTCTCACATGCTTCGGACCACTGGAACTTAACTGCTTTCCGCGTCAATTTAGTCAATGGGGAGGCGAGGGTTGAGAATCCCTCTACAAACCTCCGATAGTACCCTGCCAGACCCAAAAAGCTGCGAATCTCTGTCGGGGTCGTGGGTCTAGGCCAATCTTTCACTGCCGCAATCTTCTGAGGATCCACCATAATTCCCTCACCGGAAATAACATGCCCTAGAAAAGCTACGGACTCCAACCAAAACTCACATTTTGAGAACTTGGCATACAATTGATGCTGAAGAAGGGTCTGCAATGCTGCTCTGAGGTGAACGGCATGATCTTATCTGCTCCGAGAGTAGATGAGAATATCGTCAATGAATATAATCACAAAGGAATCTAGGAATGGCTTGAAAACCCGATTCATAAGGTCCATGAAAGCTGTCTGGGGCGTTGGTTAGCCCAAAAGACATAACCAAAAACTCAAAGTGACCATAACGAGTTCGGGGATGATTCGAGGAATATCCTGCTCCCTGATTTTCAACTGGTGGTACCCAGACCGTAAATCAATCTTTGAGAAGAACTTCGCTCCCTGCAATTGGTCAAATAGATCATCCACTCGAGGCAAAGGATATTTATTCTTAATGGTGACTTTGTTAAGCTGCCGATAATCAATACACATTCGAAGTGACCCATCCTTCTTTCTGACAAAGAGAACCGGAGCACCCCATGGCGACACACTCGGTCGTATGAACCCTTTCTCTAATAAATCCCTCAGTTGCTCCTTTAACTCCCTTAACTCTGCTGGCACCATTCTGTATGGTGGAATGGATATTGGCTGAGTATCTGGGAATACATCGATCCCAAAATCAATCTCCCTATCCGGCGGAAAGCCTGGAAGCTCATCCGGAAACACTTCAGGAAATTCATTCACAATTGGCACGGACTCGAGGGTAGGCACCTCCGAGGTGGTGTCCGTTACCCGAACCAAGTGATAGATACACCCCTTCTTAATCATCTTCGAAGCCTTAAGGTAGGAAATAAACCTACCCCTTGGCACTACACCATTTCCTCTCCATTCAATGACTGGCTCGTTAGGGAACTCGAGCCTCATAACTCTCGTCCGACAATCAAGCTTGGCAAAGCACGAATAGAGCCAATCCATCCCCATAATTACATCAAAATCTACCATCCCAAGCTCAATAAGATCGGCTGTGGTATCACGACCACCCACCGTAACAACACAATTCCTATAGACTCGTGAGGCTGTAATAGAATCACCAATAGGAGTCGACACAGAGAACGGCTCATGAAGCTGTTCGGGTTCTATCCCAAAGCTTGAAGCAATGAATGGAGTAACATAAGACAAGGAGGACCCTGGATCAATAAGGGCATAGCAATCAATAGTTTGAACGGACAGGATACCTGTAACAACATCTGGAGAAGCCTCGACATTCTGGCGGTCACTCAATGCATAGAATCGGCTAGGTCCACCCCTACCCTGAGCTCCACCCCTAGCTGCACCACGCCCTGCTGCTGCTGGAGTACGCGCCGATGATGTAGCAGCTGAAGAACCGGATGACTGAGCAGATCCCCTACCTATACCCCTGACGGGGTGCACGGCAGTCCCGCTGAATGTGACCTCTCACCCCGCACCCGAAGCACACTGGAAGGTCAAGGTAGCAAGTTTCCGTATGAAATCTCCCACACTTGGGGCATGTAGGTCTCCCCTGCTGCTGGGATCTCACCCCAGGATGACCAGACTGACGAGACCTCCTGCTGTCTGAACCAGGTCTCGAGTAACTGCCCTGCTGATGACTGTGCATGGATGGCGGTGCACTCGCGGAGGACTGAGCATATGACTGGGATGGCCCTGATGACCCCCTCCCTGGAAGTGATCTCCCCGAACGACCCATTGACCGGGCCCTGCTGCTACTTTCTCTTTCTGCACGAATCTTCAATTTCCTGGCCTCTGTGGCCTGAGCAAACCCCACAATCCTCCCATAGTTCATGTCCGAGTGCAAAGCTGCTGTGGCGGCCTCATTCACCACCAAAGGGCTAAGGCCCCTGAACAAACCGTCGAACCCGGGCATCCATGGTCGACACTAAATGAGGAGCATACTTGGACAACCTTACGAACTCCATGTGATACTCCCAAACACTCATACTGCCCTGCTTGAGGACCTCGAACTCCGTGGCGCGAGCTGCCATCACCTCTGCAGGCAAGAAGTGGTCCATAAATGCATCTACGAACTCATCCCATCTGGCCGGAGGGCTCCCTTCCTCACGGGAATCCTCCCACATTTCGAACCATGAACGTGCCGCTCCCTTCGGCCTGTAAGAGGCCAACTCTACCCCCTCTATATCTGTAGCCTTCATCACTCTGAGGGTCTTGTATATCTCATCAAGGAAATCCTATGGGTTAGCCTCTAGATTGGTGTCTGAGAATTTCGGAGGGGCCAACCGCAAGAACCGGTGGACTCTGGAGCCGGAAGAATCTCCCTGTCCGCTAGAGGATACAGGGGCAACATGGGATCTCTGGGCGTAGGCGGCCACTAACTGTGTTAACATATGAATGGCTCCCCTAAGTTCTTCATTAGAGATACCAGAGCCCGAAGCGGGAACTGTATCTGAGTCAGGAACACTGGCAGGAGGAATGGTAGCATCCTCTGCCGCGGCTGGAATAGGGACACTTGGGTTTTGAACAGATGGGCCAGGCAAATTCGGAACTGGTGGGTCATTCTCTCCCACGGCATCGGGTACATGATTAACAGCTGCACTTGGGCCGGCATTGGTCCTAAGGCCGAGTCTAGCCTTCTTCTTAGGTGCCATATTCTGAAAATTTGGGAACAAGGCGCGAATTAGACACAGATATCTCCACATTGCACTTTACCGCACGATATAGATTAACAAAGAAGTAGGTAAATTCCTAAATGCTCGTGTAGCCCCCTACTTATATGATGTGGTCGACAACACACCTATAAGAAGGGCACTACTAGACACGGCTCCGAGATATCCTAGGACACTTTAAAACCTTAAGCTCTGATACCAAGTTTGTCACGCCCCAAATCGAGGGACATGACCGGCGCCTGACCGGGTTGCCCCAGTCAAGCGGACCTGGGTGCCTTTCATTCCCACGCGTTAACCCTGTGTTGATTGTTTCTCATTAACCAAATATTTTACGGGGCCTTACAGGTAGCTTCACAATTCCGTGCACTATAGGAAACTTTGCCTTTACTAAGGCATTGTGTGATTTGGGGGCTAGCATAAATCTTATGCCCTTGGTGATATATAAGAGGCTGGGCAACAGGAGAGCCTGACCTACTTCAATGTTACTACAGCTTTCTAATGGGATGGTAAAACATCCATTCGGGATATTAGATGATGTGCTTATTCAGGTGGGGAAGTTTGTGTTCCCATTGACTTTGTGGTTCTAGACTGTAAGGTGGATGAGGAGATTCCTATAATCTTAGGAAGACCATTCCTAGCCACGGGGAGAGCCTTGATCGATTGTGAGACTAGGGAGCTCAAGATGAGACTAAATGATGAGGAGATCATATTCAATGTACAAAATTCTATGAGGTGCCCTAGTGTGTTTGCAAATTACTCTCTCATTGATGCAGTAGATGTGATAGTGGAGACATACGATGCATCTTTGACACCTGAAGATCCACTTCAGGCATGCCTAATGAACTTAGAGGAGGTAAATGGTAAAAGTCTGGCAGAGTGGATGTTAGCACTGGAAGGCAAGGGGTTTTGGGATAGAGATTTAGGGTTTGAACCTCTGCACTTAGAAAATAGAGAGACCCCTCCAGAAAAACCATCCATTTAGGAACCACCAAAGCTGGAACTCAAGCCATTACCAGCTCATATCAGGTATGAATTTCTGGGCCCTAACTCCACTTTACCTATTATTATCTCATCTGGTTTGCTAGATGTGCAGGCTCAACAGCTTATACAGGTACTCAAGGAATGTAAAACTGCCAGAGGTTGGACCATGGCAGACATAAAGGGGATCAGCCCCGCTTACTGCATGCATAAGTTTCTCCTGGAAGAGGGACACAAACCTTCCAGGGAAACCAAAGAAGGCTGAACCCGAATACGAAGGAAGTGGTGAAGAAGGAAGTGATAAAGTGGCTAGACGCGGGAATTATTTTCCCAATCTCTGATAGTAGCTGGGTTAGCCCAATTCAATGTGTACCAAATAAAGGTGGCATGATGGTTGTGCAAAATGAAAATAATGAATTAATCTCAACAAGAACCGTCACCGGTCGGAGGATCTGCATGGACTACCGGAAACTGAATCTAGCCACCCGAAAGGACCACTTCTCACTTCCCTTCATTAACCAGATGCTTGATAGGTTGGCAGGGAATTCATATTTTTGCTTCTTGGATGGGTACTCAGGGTACAATCAGATATCTATTGCCCCTGAGGATAAACATAAGACCTCCTTCACATGCCCATATGGAATTTTTGCCTTCAGGAGGATGCCATTCGGCCTATGCAATGCACCTACCACATTCCAAAGGTGCATGATGGCCCTATCCACTGACATGGTGGATGATATCATGGAGGTGTTCATGGATGATTTTTTAGTTGTAGGGAATTCGTTCGATGAATGCCTTGCCATTATGACAAGAGTGTCGAAACGGTGCATTGAGACTAACTTGTTGTTGAATTGGGAAAAGTGCCATTTCATGGTACAAGAAGAAATAGTCTTAGGGCACCGGGTTTCTAGCAAGGGAATTGAGGTGGATCGAGCCAAAGTTGACGTCATTGCAAAGTTGCCTCCACCAACATCTGTCAAAGACATTAAAATATTTCTTGGACATGCCGGTTTTTTCCGGAGGTTCATTAAAGACTTCTCCAAAATTGCCAATCCCCTCTGTAAGTTACTTGAAAAAGATCAACCTTTTGTATTTTCTGATGATTGCAGGACTGCATTTCAGGAGCTGAGAAAGAGGTTGGTCACAGCACCAATCATTATTGCCCCCAACTGGGAGCAACCATTTGAGCTCATGTACGATGCAAGTGACTATGCAGTGGGGGCAGTGCTGGGCCAGCAGAAGGATAAGCTGATGCATCCAATCTACTATGCTAGTAGAACACTGAGTGGAGCACAGCTAAATTACACTGTGACGGAGAAGGAAATGCTGGCGGTAGTGTTTGCGTTCGACAAGTTCAGGTCCAATCTCATAGGATCCAAGGTAATTGTATACACTGGCCATGCAGAACTGAGGTATTTAATTGAAAAGAAGGACTCCAAGTCGCGCCTAATTCGTTGGGTGCTGCTTCTGCAAGAGTTCGATCTTGAAATTCGTGACCGTAAGGGCACTGAAAATCAAGTTGATGATCACTTATCACGACTTGAAAAAGCTGAAACTGTTAAAGAAAGTGAAGAAATTCTGGAAACATTTCCAGACGAGCAGCTGCTCGCTACCACGCTTCTTGAAGCACCATGGTATGCAGACTATGCAAACTACCTGGCCAGTGGTATTGTTCCTCATGACCTGTCATCGGTCCAGAGGAAAAGATTCTTTCGTGAAAACAATTGTATTATTGGGATGAGCCCTATTTGTTTAGAATTTTCTTTGATAACATGATCTGGAGATGTGTCCCCGAGATCGAACAATATTCTATCTTGCAGGCTTGTCATGCTTCAGTATATGGTGGCCATTTTGGAGGAGATCGAACAACAGCCAAGGTGTTTAAGGCCGAATTCTTCTGGCCAACGGTATTTAAAGATGCACACTTGTGGGTGAAAGGGTGTAATGAATGTCAATGCACCGGGAATATCTCTCGGCGTCATGAGATGCCCGTGAACCCAATCCAAGAGGTGGAAGAATTTGACGTCTGAGGATAGATTTCATGGGTCCTTTCGTCAGCTCCTATGGCAATAAGTATATTCTTGTTGTTGTAGACTATGTGTCCAAATGGGTGGAAGCTGTAGCACTACCCACCAATGATGCTAAGGTGGTGGTGGGATTTCTCAAGAAAAGCATTTTCACTCACTTTGGGACACCGAGGGCAATTATTAGTGACGAAGGCACTCACTTCTGTAATCAGGCATTTGAAAATAATTAGCAAAATACGATGTGAGGCACAAGGTGGCTACTCCATATCACCCGCAGACCAGTGGGCAAGTTGAGGTATCCAATAGGGAAATAAAAATTGTACTAACAAAAACAGTGAACGCCACAAGGACCGACTGGTCAAGAAAGCTCGATGATGCACTATGGGCGTATAGATAGCTTTTAAGACACTGATCGGCATGTCACCATACAAATTGGTGTTTGGGAAAGCTTGTCACCTACCCATTGAACTGGAGCATAAAGCATGGTGGGCACTTAAGCAACTAAATCTCAACTAGGAAGAAGCGGGCAAATCAAGAGTTACAGAATTACATTAGCTAAAAGAGTTTCGGTATCTGGCTTTTGAGAGCACAAGATTATATAAGGAGAGGATAAAGCGGATGCATGACCAAAACATCATAGAGAGAAACTTCAAATCCGGTGACAAGGTATTACTCTATAACTCAAGATAACGATTGTTCCCGGGTAAATTGAGATCATAATGGTCTAGCCCATTCCGGGTGGTTGAAGTGTCACCGTCTGGAGCTAAGGAAATACGCACTAAAGATGGATCTCACACTTTCAGAATCAATGGACAGTGGTTGAAATTTTACGTTGGCATGGATGAAGCCAAAGAGACGGTTGAGTTGCATTTGGATGAACCTCAAAGGTTGAGCGCGCCTTAAAATGCACTAAGTTGAGTCGTGCCGCGACGTTAAATCAGGTGCTACGTGGGAGGCAACCCATGAAATTATTGTAATTGTAAACATTACAGTTAGTCTATATATAAAAAAAATAGCTTCTGCCAGGCGAAAGATTCAGAGGCAGCCTTCCATCGCAGTTCCACCACGATCGCGCTGAAACCGCGTTGAGAAGGCTTCTCTGAACCTCACCCACCGCGGTGAGAAGGCTCCTCTGAACTTCACCCACCTGGTAAGTCAGCCGAAAAATATTTTTATTTATTTATTTCTTTTATTCCCCCCCTTTCTTTTAATAACCTAAAACTAACCCTTCCCCCCCCCTCACTTTTCCATACCAGCCGCCACACTCCTCCCCCCCATATATCTATCTCTCTAAATTTCTCTCCTTCTTCTCTCTACCAAAATTCCCCCCCCCCCCACTCTCTCCTTCTTCCTCCCTCACCCTTCCCCAACCTCCATTGTTGCTACTACCCCTCTTCATCCATTCTCTTTTCAAGTATGTTTTTCTTTTTCTTTTTCTTCTCTCTTTAATTTTCTTCTAGTTTAATTAGTGTATTATAGTTAAATTTTAGATTTTTCTTAAATCCTACCCAGGCTTGGTGTAAAATATGTAAATATGCCCCATTAGTATAGCACCATTGTTGTATAGTTGATTTTTGGGATTGTTGATACTTGACTTGGTTGGGTCTACAGTATTATCTAATTGTGCTTTTTTGTGGTGGTTTGGAGACCCAAATTATTTGGTTGTTGACTAGTATGGCTTTGGGCCATGGTTTGGCCAATTATGTGGTAATATATGGTGTTGCAAAATTTTAGGATATTATGCCTAGGTTTGGTTGGATTGTTGTCGTAAAATTTGGAGATGGTGTATTTGTGTGTGGGGTGGTGTTGTCATGATAAACGAAGTATGTGTGGGGTGAATTAGGCTAGATTTGGTGAAATTTTTGAGAATAAATGTGCAAATTAGGGGTCATGGTATGATGGCACTAAATAAGTACGTTTGCAGTCAATGGATGGTGAAGTCTGAGTAACCATTCGACGCACTAATGTAATAAAATATTTTGTATGCTTCTTATGTGCAGGACTATGCACCAAAGCGGTCAAGGCTTGCTGCAAGCTCATCTAGGCGTCCTACCTACGATGAGTCCTGTTTTGAGTGCGAAGAGGTGGAAAACGACTTTCGCGCCAAGGCCACCAAGGCATGGCTGCAGGTGATTTCTATTGACAGGATGTCACTTCGGGCAGAAAAGCCCGACATGTATGAGGAGATTCGATGCAGGGAAATGGAATTCTTATTCCAGGAACATTCCCTTGTCAACAAAATGCTTGTCAGGGAGTTCTATGCCAATGGAACCTACTGCATGTGTAGGGAGGTTTTCGTGCGAGGTCAGCGTGTTTGGGCCAAGCTGCCTAGTGTTAGGGAAGCCTTGAGACTGTCTACTTATAGCAGTGATGTGGATTATTACCATAACAGGCCTGGTGTAACTTGGGACATCATGATTGAGGCTTTATGCGTAGGTGGATGTCTTTTCTGGATCAAGGACCAAATTGCTCTTAATTCCACCTATTCCACGCATCTTGACAAATGTTGGTTTTCGGTGGTCTGTAACCGTTTCCTCCCATCCAGTAACACCACTGATGTGAACTTTAATACAGCAGTATTGACTTGGTTCTTTGTCACCCAGCGAGAGTTTGATGCTGCCCGACTGATTTGTGATGAAATGATGCTGAGGGGACCCCTCAAGTCTAAGGGATTCTATTTCCCTTCTTTGGTCACTACTCTCTGCCTCTCTCACCATACACCTGTATTACCTACTGACGGTGAGCTTCCACAAAAAGCTCCGTTTAAGGCCTCAGGTATTCGGGTTGGTAGATGCAACGACCCAATTGACATTGATGACGATGACGACCCAGTCCCGATTGTCCAATCCTGGAGGTCTACTGACTCTGAAGGTACATCTAGGCAAGCTCATTATGGAGCTGGCCTATCCCGTTCCCAGTCCACCAGACCTATGCTTAGGTCTTTGGAGGAAGAAGTTGCAGATTTACGCACTTTTGTGGACAGCCTGCACACTCGCATGGATGCGATGTCACAGCGACAGTCCAGGTCTGAGAGTCGCTTCATGGCGTGGTTCAGAGCATTGGGTCGAGCGTGCAATGTTGACCCCGCCATCGTCTCTGACTCAGATTGAGTCTCAGGGAAGTCTTCTAACCCTTCTGTGCTTTCATTTGATTTATATGACATGGGGACATGCCATGATTTTAAGTGTGGGGTGGGAAACTTACTCTATAGTGTATTATATGTTGTACATTGTAGACTTAGTTGTATATTATATTAGCTGGCTTGGCCCGATGATGGACACTTGTTGACGAGTTTCTTAAGGGTCAAAGTCGGAATAAAAAAAATAAAATAAAAATAAATCCAAAAATATGAGTAGAGGACTCTTCCTGATGACGGACTACTTGGACAGTACTCTTGAGGGAAGTAGTCCATGTAGGAATTTTTATTTCTTTTCTTTTCTTTTTTTAGGTAGTGTATCACCTCCCCCTTGGTTTTTCTCTTGACCACGGTTCTTTTCCAAGGGTTTTTATTGAACCGAGTTAGGTAGATTTTTCTTTTGTAGGATTAGAGGGTGAAGGTTAATATGTAACCCCAAGTATGCACACTAGCAAAAATTAAAATGAACTTGAGAGTGTATTATCTAAGCTTGACTGTAGATTCTATGATATTTCTTAAATTACAGAGTGTGGCTTGCTTGAACATTGGTATGACTTTGTAGATGAACCTGATTCAGAATGAGTTGCATGCTAAGTGTGTGTGTGAGTTTTTACCTGCATTATATGTTTATACATGATACCTAGAATTTGCCCTGTGTGTGCAAAGCGAAATAAAAGTTGTTTAGTTATAGAGATAATAGAGGCATTTCTTTGTGAAACCCCATAACCAAAAATTGTGAATTCACCTGTACATAAAATCTTAGTTAACCCCTTTGAGCCTTAAGCATGTTCTTTGATAACCCTATAATGTTCACAAAATCTATGTTATACATCGTTGTACCTTATTTCCTAGAAGCACTTGAATTGTAATGAATATGCAAAAGTAAAAGTGTGGGGTGAGGGGAAATTGAAAAAGGGAAATCAAGAATGAATGGCAGAATTGGTGAACTGGCAATGTACAGTAAGTGCTTTACAAGCGTTGAAAAAAAAAGATGTATATATGTAAATAAGAAAGCCAGTTGCACCAAAAGAAAAGTTGGATTAAAAGTGAAGAAAAGGTGAAAGAATGGTTAGGGTGAGCATATTGAAAGGCTTAAAGGGAAGTTTCTGTAAAAGAAGTGCTTAGGGAGGTTAGCCACTATAACCAAAAGTATCCTACCCGTCTTATAGCCTGCATTACAACCCTTAAAGACCTCTTGATCTTTGATTAAATGGCTCGATTAGTGGAGTATTACACTAGGAGCAAGCTTATGGTGTGTTTGTGTACATATAAATGCTCTTTGCTGAGAGTGAGCGAAATTTTTCTATATATATATAAGTTCCATGTTATATATTGCATATGTATGGGAACGTGTCTCATTTTGATTGTGCGAGGGCATGTAACTCAGGAAGAAAACGGTAAGTTTGCAAGTCTGTGATAATAAATAGAGTAAGCAATGGTGTGTTTGACATTTGAGTTTACAGTTGAGCAAGGATTGTGAATTACTAAGGTTAATCATGAATGATAGCTTGTGTGACATATTTTGGGGGAGACATTGATAATATAGGCCTAAAAGTGTGATTAAAGTTGCTCGAGGACGAGCAAAAGTTTAAGTATGGGGTATTGATAATAGGTGAACTTTACTATTTTTATACCCTAAATAATCACACTTTAATGTTGTTTTGATAATATATATGATGACAAAATACTCTTATTAGTATTTTTAGTGTGTTATAGGTACACAAGAGTTGAGGAAGGCTAAAAGATCAATTTTGGAGTCAAAAGAAGGTGAAAAGGCCATGTGTGAAATAAATCAAGAAAATACGTTGGAACAGCCCTGAAGAATCCGAGGCACTGTTTGACCACGGTTCCACTGCGATTGCAGTAGAACCGTGGTAGAACCGTAGTAGAACAGGACTGCAGAAGTTTGAGAAGTTTAGAAGGCATCGCTAACCGCGGTTCCACCGCGACCACGGTGAAACCGCGGAAGGACGATGAAAATTCTGGGGTCAAAGTGTAAAAACTGGAATTTAATACCTAAACCCTATATATATCATTAGGATTCGCCCAAAGGAGGAAAGTTTTGTATTATTGAATACTTTTTCAAGGAAACTAGTGTGAGAGAATTCTCTTAACATCTCTCTTTCTTTTATTTTGAATTCTTGATTATGAAATCCATTATATCTTTTGCTTTTATAGTTATGAGCTGCTAAATTCTTATCTAAGGTTGTGATGGAACCTACTGATTGATGAACTTCTGTGTTATGTGAATACAAATTGTTAGATAAATTTCTATTTGTTCAACTTCGTTCTTGTTGTAGTTAATTGATAGGATTCTCAATTAGCTGTGCCTATCTAGTGTGCATAACTTGGAAAAGAGTGTATATTTAGGTCATTGTCTAACAACACCATACCAAAATTATTAGAGGAATCTATAATTGCCAGTGTAAAGGTGAGATTAGGAATAACGAAACCTTGAGTGCAATCTGAAGTGAACTGTGCTAATTAAAGTAAGGTAGGGTAGCTCAGAAGAGTGCAATAGTAAATTATTATAATTGCTCCGGAGAGAATTACGGTAGAATTAGGGTTCATGATTGAAAGAGAGGTATTGGCAATTTGTACGAGCATAAACATAAGGGATTCCATCATTATAAGAAATAATCACCTTAGTCTTTCTCATTATTCTTTACAACACATTCAGTTATTTCTTCAGTCAATTAGTTTATTGCAAATGTAGTTATTAGAAACCACTCAAAAAGATACTTGAATATTTGGGAAGCTGATTCGGAAGTTTTGTTGGGTTTTGAATATTGTAGTTGATAGGTTAACTCTCTGTGGGATTCGACTCCGAACTTATAAACCGGGTTATATTTGCAGTGGCCGCATTGTCCTTTTTGTAAGCCATAGTTGGGCGTGATAAACTATCCAAGACACGGAAACTCACAAGAATACAAGCTGAGAGGAATATAGTAAAATGCTCTAACTCCGGAATGTCTACATCAACAGTATGATAGAAGGGCTAATACTACAAGATAAAATAAGGATGGAGACTCTTCGGTCTGCAGATGTAGCAGATGTACCTCAAAGTCTCCAAAAGCTCTACCTACCTCAAGGGTGGTAAGCCTGTGTAGAAGTACCTGGATCTGCACATGAAAAACATGCGTAGAAAGGGCATAAGTACACTATAGCGGTAGTCAGTAAGTGCCAAGCCTAACCTCTATTGGTAGTGACGAGGAAAATCAGGGCCCCACTGAGGTTAAATAAGATACAGGTTTAACAGTGTGGAAAGGACAATGTAATTAAATAACACAAGATATAAAGAAGAACAACAACTATTACAAAGGCAAGTAAAACACTGTAAAAGACATAACTCATTTTCGAGATAAGAATTGGGGATCTCCAAGATACCATCCTATAGTCCCCAAATATAAATACCGTATCCAGTGGATCTCTCGGGTGCAGTACCGTAGTCCAACTCATAAAGTGCAGGGGAATCTCTCAGAATACCGTTCCGTAGTCCTAAAGTAAACATACAAGGGAGCTCCCGGGATACCATCCGGTAGTCCAAAAATAATGTGCAGGAGGGTCTCCCGACATACTGTTCCATAGTCCCAAAGTAAATACAAAGGAACAAAAAAATTCAATCCAATCAATTTCGTATCAAAATGAAGCACGTAATCCTAACCTAGCATGATTCATATAGTATAATTGAGGCATTTAAGACGTATAGAGCAATTTAGTTTAGTAGACATATTTCTCTAAGCTACAGTAGGTTTAATATCCAAACAATGTAAGCAAGTAAAGGAAGAACACAATTTAAGGCTATTCTTAAAGAAAAACTGGATTTTCCAATAATTAGCACAAGTACGCGCTCGTCGCCTCACGTATGTGGCATTTCAATTACCACAATATCAGTCCTAAGGGGAAAAGTCCCCCACACAAGTTTAGACAAGCCACTTACCTAGAACAAGTGCAAGTCAACCCAAAATCACGCCTTTGCCACGAGTATCCGACTCTAAATGAGCCAAATCTATTCAATTTAATTACATATTATAAATAACACATCAAGTAACTGATTCTACAATTAAATTTTAAGCAAATATGTAAAATTAGGTAAAATAACCAAAATACCCCTTGGTCCCACGTCTCAGATTCGGAAAAAAATTATATTTCTAGAATCCCACGCTCTCACGAGTTCATTTATATCAAATTATCCAAATCCCTTAACATTTTAGCCCTCAAATCGTCGATTCTATTTGAGAGGGTTTTCTAAAGTTTTACAACTAAATTCATAGATTTAATGCCAAAAACTGTAATAGATTCGAGTAATCTAACCAAAATTAAGTTAAGAACACTTACCTCATTGTTCTCTATGAAAATCTCCCGAAAATTGCTTCTCCCCGAGCTCCAAATCGTTAAAAATAGAGTCCTATTTTCAGAACTTAATATTTGTCCAGGTGTTTCTTCATTACGATCGCGGGAGAAATGATGCGATCGCGCAGAAGAAAATAACTACTGGTCCAAAATGATCTATGGGATCGCGAGCAAATCACTGCGATCGCAAAGACTAAAAATATTGTTATCCAATTTGTGTTATGCGATCGCGGGGAAACCAATGCGATCGCATAGAAGGAAAATACTGTTGTCCAAATTTGTGCTATGCGATCTGGAGCACATCAATGCGATTCTATAGAAGAAAAATACTGATGTCCAAATTTGTGCTTTGCGATCGCGGACAAATCAATGTGATCACATAGAAGGAAATACCAAATAGCAGAACAGCAGTTCAAACATAGAAAAAATAACCCGTAGCCCATCCGATATACACCCGAGGCCCCTGGGACCTCAACCAAAAGTACCAACATAATCTAAAACATCATTCAAACTTGTTCCAACCTTCGGAACGCTACAAACAACACCAAAACACCTATTTTTCATCGGATTCAACCTTGAGAATTTCAAAAACTCTAAAATACACTTTCGATCAAAAGTCTATCAAACCTCGTCCGAAAGACCAAAATTTTGCACACACATCCCAAATGACATAACAGAACTACTGCAACTCTCGGAATTCCATTCTGACCTTCAGATCAAAATTTCACTATCGAACCGGAAACTTTCAAAATTCAACCTTTGGCATTTCAAGCCTAAATTAGCTACGGACCTTCAAAACACCATCTGATCACGGCCCTTGCCCGAAATCACCTAATGAAACTGTCAGATTTCTATTCTGGGATTGTCTTCATATTGTTCCAACTACGGTCAATTTTGTGATACTTAAGCTCTCATTTAGGGACTAAGTGTCCCAAAATTCTCCGAAACTCAAAACCAAGCATCCCCGCAAATCAAAATAGCAGAAATAAACTTGGGGAAAGCAGTAAATGGGGGATGGGACGTAAATTCCAACACGACCGGCCGGATCGTTACAAGAAGTCTACTCGTTTATTCATGTATAATTTTCAACAATCATAGTTCATACCTACAGGTTTGAATAATATCTGATATCTCTATCTCTAAGTCAACTAACTTGTATGCAATTGACGTAAAAACATACAAAGGTGGATAGCGAGTTGATCACACTAAGTATTATTTATATATGTATACACACCCTAATAAGCTCAAAAATTGTCACTCCTAATGGGAAAAGGACATATCGTTACGGATTATGTCCGAATTAATTTATGCACATCACAATTAATTCATAGACCTTTTATCAGTATAAATATGAGGGAATTTTGCTCACACATATTCAGATAAAAAGAATTTAGAATTGATCGGTGATCATTTAAGATTCGTAGCTTATTTCTACCTTTTCAAAAGCAATTATTTAGTTGGACACTTGGCAAAGAAAAGATTTATGCTTTAATTTATGAGTGTGATTGTAGTATAAAGTTGGAATTAAATAAAAACTTTGATGTGAACACTTGTAAGATGTGCTATGCAAGTGCAGCAATCCTAGTAGGGATAAGAAGAGATAATTATATTTGTAGATGCTTTGGGCAAAAGAAACTAAATTAATCAAATGTACAGCATTTTAAGCACAAAAATCTTATCAATTAATATAGTTAGTTGAATTGAATAATCTAGAACTCAAAAATCAGCAACTTTTATATACTTTTGCATATGGGTCTATTTGGAAACATCCTCTCTATCCTAGGGTATGGGTAAGGTCTGCGTACACACTACTCTCCACAGACCCCACTAAAAGGATTTATACTAGGTTATTAATTATTATTGTTGTTGTTGTTATTGTTGTTGTTGTGGTTGTTGTTGTGGTTGTTGTTGTGCATATGGATGGTACATGGACCTTGTTGGTTTATTTTTTTTATCAAAACTAAATCAAACAAACTATATCGGTTTGGATTGGTTCGATTTTAGTAGGTATTTCAAATTTTTCGGATTTGTTTTACTTAAATATTATTTTATCCTTACTTTGATAAGTAAATATATATTTAGTAAAAGTTTAAAAAATTGTACATGAATGTTATTTTTTTAGTCGACTGACAATAATTTTTCCTTTGGAACTTTATCACGAACCCTCGCAACAATTCCGAGTCTCCTTGAATGATTCTAAAAATATTTGCATTCATAGCTTGAAGTTTCCTCCCTCCAGCTGAGCTTTAACAAAAGAATATGCAAGCATTTCACATCAATAAATTGAGTGCTCAGGTAAAAGTGAATACCATGTCAAAATCCCCTTTCTTATGATTTCGCCAAATTTCATTAACAAGACGGATTCAGTCTCATGTGGAACCAAATTGTTTTCCTTCACAGTTGCAGTAGAAGTTGTATTGTATTCTTGTAGATCTGATGTTCCATCATATTTTGGAATATCTTGTATTTTGAACCACTTTGGGATTAACTCCAGAGCCGCACTAGGTTCGAATGGTGATTGAAATTAGTTTTTTGAGTCCATGCCCTTTAAGACTAGAGGTGCTCCTGGAATCTGATCTATCGTAGCATGAAGATCTTTAACATTTTGCTCTATTCAAAGATTTATTTCTCTTATAAACCTTATGACTTCGATTTTGAAAGAATCATTTGCGTTATTTTTATATTCAGATCCACTTGCTTTATTGTTGTTCTTCCAAAATTTCATCTAATAATGGTGTCACCAGTTGTTGGCGCCATTTGGTTTATAAGGACACCAGGACGGACTCGAACTCTACGATTTAAATTTTTTGAAGTCCACGGTATTGCTTGTTAAAGCTCAGTCGTTATCCGGTCCTTTCTTGAGAGATGGTCCATAATTTTTCGTCATTGTGCTCTCAACATTTTTACAGTAACAACCGCCCGCTCACTATCCATATCATCAGGGGTATGACTCCTTTCATGTCGAATTTTTCTTTCTACCTGATTACGAATTGACTCATTCATCAAGATGGGTTTTACTAGTTTAACCATCCTGTTGATTTTCATTATGGAGATTTTTCACTAGCTCACTATTGTAGTTTGTTTCAACATATCATTGTGTGCCATAATTGTAGTGTGCTTAAAATAGAAAAAATCTTTAAAGCATGGTAGTATAATATGAACACATGAAATTAAGACCACAATTGTCTATGCCCCACGGTGGAGGCCAAACTGTTTATCGAAAAAAATTATATTTTTAAATTAATAACATGGTTTTAGACACGTAGATAGATATTAATCTGATAAAATAAAATAATAAATAACAAAGCGATTAAAATAAAGAGAATTGAGAAAAATACAAGTCTGAGCTTTAGAATGTCTCCACCGGGATCCAGAATAATTAGAAAACCTTGACAACACGAGAGAAAGAATTCTGTCTTTTGCTATTTGTTTTTATTCATGTCTTAAAATTGAATAAGAATTTCGTCTTTTGCTATTTGTTTTTCTTAACGTCTTAAAATTGAATAAAAACCTCTATTTATACTAGAGCTATGGGGTGTATCGTCTACCATTTATGTCCGATTAATCACCAATATTAATGCTACATTAAAAGCTAATAAAAAAGGTTATGAAGAATGTTAAAGGGTACTACTACAACTACAACTACCCAGTATGTTCCCACAAAGTGGGGTCTGGGGAGGGTAATACGTACACAGGCCTTACCCCTACCCGAAAGGGTAGAGAGGCTGTTTCCGGCCGACCCTCGGCTCAGAAAAAGAGAGAGAAAATCAACAAACAAAACAAAACAAAACAATGTTAGTAAATCCGGGATAAATCAAATAAATAATTATCTAAACATAAAACCAAAAGTAGAATGACATGCAATAATACCAATCAGTTACTACCATAAGAGGCACAACACAATACATTAATTAACTATAGAGATCGCTACCAAACCCCACTCAGTCCCTAAAAGAAGTACTAAGAATTCTAGAAGGCCCTACCCTACAACCCTAATACTAGACCTCCAAAGTTTCCTATCAAGGGTCATGTCCTCGGAAATCCCCATTCTAGCCATATCCTGCCTAATCACCTCACCCCAATACCTCTTAGGCCTCCCTCTGCCTCGACTCGCGCCAACCACCGCCAGTCGCTCACAACTCCTCACCGGTGCATCAGGGCTTCTCCTCCGCACATGCCCAAACCACCTGAGTCTCGCTTCTCGCATCTTCTCATCCACTGGGGCCACCCCCACCTTCTCCCGAATAACTTCATTCTTAATCTTATCTAATCCGGTGAGCCCGCACATCCACCTGAGCATCCTCATCTCCGCAACTCTCATTCTCTGGACATGAGAGTTCTTCACAGGCCAGCACTCCACCCCATACAACATGGCAGGTCTAACCACCGCTCTATAAAACTTCCCCTTGAGTTTCTGTGGAACTTTCTTGTCACACAAGACTCCTGATGCGAGCCTCCACTTCAACCACCCGCTCCTATACGGTGAGTGACATCCCCGTCAATCTCTCCGTCCCCTCGAATCACTGATCCAAGATATCTGAAAGTGTCCCTCTTGGCTATGACCTGAGATCCCAGCTTCACGTCCCAAGCCTACTTCGCTCGACTCGGCGCTAAACTTGCACTCTAGATATTCCGTCTTAGACCTGCTTAGTTTAAAACCCTTAGACTCGAGGGTCTGTCTCCAGACCTCCAACCTCGCATTAACACCGGCCCTCGTCTCGTCTATCAAGACTATGTCGTCAACAAAGAGCATACACCATGGCACATCCCCTTGAATATGGCGAGTTAGAGCATCCATTACCAAGGCAAATAAGAGAGGGCTTAGCGCAGATCCTTGATGTAGCCCCATAACCACCGGAAAATGGTCCGAGTCGCCACCCACCGTCCTAACCCTAGTCTTGGCTCCATCATACATGTCTTTGATCACTCCGATGTAGGCTTCTGGCACGCTCTTCGCCTCCAAGCATCTCCACAGAACCTCTCTAGGGACCTTATCGTACGCCTTCTCCAAGTCGATAAACACCATATGCGGGTCCTTCCTCTTATCCCTGAACAGTTCCACCACCCTCCTCACAAGGTGGATAGCTTCTGTAGTAGAGCGACCCGGCATGAAACCAAACTGGTTCACAGATATAGATGACATCTCCCTCACCCTCGCCTCGATCACCCTCTCCCAGACCTTCATGGTGTGACTTATTAATTTGATACCCCTATAGTTGTTGCAACACCGGATATCCCCTTTGTTTTTGTACAAGGGAACCACTGTACTCCATCTCCACTCCTCCGGCATCCTCTTGGTCCTAAAGATCACATTGAACAACCTCGACAACCACTCCACTCCTGACCTACCCATGCATTTCCAAAACTCCACCGGAATTTCGTCTGGCCCAGTCGCTCGACCCCTACTCATCCTACACAACGCCCTCAAGACCTCCTCCTCCTTAATGCGCCTGCAGTGCCCGAGGTCTCTAGGACACTCTGAATGCCCCAGCTCCCCTAGCTCTAAGACTCGATCCCCCTCTTCGTTAAGCAGGTCTCGAAAGTATTCCTGCCATCTCCGCTTGACTTGCGACTCCCCCGCCAGAACCCTACCATCCTCGTCCTTGATGCACCTAACTTGGTCTAGATCCCGCGCCTTCCTCTCCCTCACCTTAGCCAACCGGAATAACTTTCTGTCCCCGCCTTTCTCCCCCAATTCTTCGTACATGCGCCCAAACGCTGCATTTTTAGCTTCCGTGACCGCTAGTTTCGCTTCCTTCCTCGCCACCTTGTAGTTCTCCTTGTTCGCTCTCCTTTCTTCTTCGCTTAAGCTCCCTGACAACTTAGCAAACGCCGCCTTCTTCGCCTCCACTTTTCCTTGGACTATCTCATTCCACCACCAGTCACCTTGGTGCCTGCCTGAATAGCCCTTGGCTACCCCAAGCACATCTCGCGCAGCCTCCCTAACCAAGTTCGCCGTCACTGACCACATTGCGTCCGCTTCCCCCAGAGCTACTCCAAGCTCCCCCATCAACTAGCTTCCTCTCCAGCTCCCGGGCTTTCTCCTTAGTCAAAGTTCCCCATCTAATCCGCGGTCGGCCCCGAGAACCCCTCCTCTTCCTCTTCACCCAGAGACCTACATCCATCACTAGGAGTCTATGAAGGGTTGAAAGGGACTCTCCCGGAATAACCTTGCAATCCTTGCACAACCCTCTATCGCTCCTTCCGAGGAGGAGGTAATCAATCTGAGTCCTCGCCGTGGAACTTTTGAAAGTAACCAAATGCTCCTCCCTCTTTCTGAAATGACGAGTTCGCGATCAAAAGCTCCGAAGCCCTAGCGAAATCAAGCAGCGAAGTGCCCCCTCCGTTCCTAACCCCAAAGCCAAAGCCGCCATGCACCTCACCGTAACCACCGCCATGACTCAGAACCTACAACGTCTACTCCAGTAACTAACTTCTCAGATTGGGGAATACTACTCACCAACTCATCCAAGCCCTCCCAAAAACGCCTTTTAACCTCCTCAGCTAGGCCCGCATGCGGCGCGTAAGCGCTAATGACATTGAGAACACTACCGCCAATAACCAGTTTAATAGACATTAACCTATCATCCACTCGCCTAACCTCAACCACGGACTCCCTAAGATTCCTATCTACCAAGATACCTACTCCATTCTTACCCCTCTCAACCCCGAAGTACCACAACTTAAACTCATCTGCATCCCTCGCCTTCGTCCCTTTCCACCTAGTTTCCTGCACACATGCTATGTTGACCCTCCTCTTCTGGAGAATCTTTGCCAACTCAATGGACTTACCCGTTAGTGTGCCTACGTTCCACGACCCGATCCTCAATCTCCGAGCGTCCTTTAACCTCTCCCCACCCAAACCTCCCGCCCTACCCACAGGACCACTCCATGCCCCCCTGCTCACCTCCTCCCCCACCCCCCGAGGACATGACCTTACAGTACCATCCTCCGCCGCGGCCACTATCCCTCCAACAGACTACGGTAAAAGAGACGAACTTTAATAGAATTACGCAAAAGGATGCTTGCTAGATAACGATAGAGTAAACCACACACAAGATGCTAGTTAAAATACGTAAAAAGACGTACAGAATAAACAAGAGATCGGGAGGTACCAACTCCCGGTGGAAAAACCTGAAAGTAAGCTTTGATGCGCCCGGGTCAACTGCCGCCAAACCTACTCGTTTTGGCCGATGTAGCTTTGCTCCTCGCTTCCAAATGCCAAAAGCTCTTCCAGTCGAAAACTCTCTCTTTGGTTAAATCTGCAAAGGAAAGCTTGATAAAATAGATTAAAAATGTTAAATCTACTTACAGAAATTTGGAAGAAGAGATGGAACCCTTGAAAAACTGATACGGTCTGAAGATAACCAAAAATAAGCTTAGTATATAGATAAGGTGAAAACAGCTCAATGATGAGCTTTTTGAATGGTTAATAAAACCTAATAAAGGCGAATGAAGGTTGGAGGAATCTTGAGGTCTTTCATAATGTCTGTGTAACGGTTATAACTTGAATTGATTCTGATCCGAACACATTTTTATATTCGGTGTCAACATCTTATTTGATCACATGTTTGTATTTGATTTGAACATGGTTGAATCACTGCTGATTGACACGTGTTACTTCCTAATTTACCCATCTCCTAAGATTGTGTTAGATGTCGGCTAAGGATGAAACGAAGAAAGAAATTAAGGAAATGAGATAGGTAATAAAATATCCCTCACGTGAGAAGCACATGCTAAATTGGATGGCTGAGATACATTAGACATAAAGGGCCTAGATCTGTTATCAACGCTCTAACGGATTTGTGCCAACTGAAGGTGTTATGACAGAATTGGGCCTAACTAATTGTGCAGTTATGATCTGGTAATTTCTGTCTTCCTTTCCCAACTCTTTCTCTCTCCAACCTTCTCATTCTCTTATTCCTTCTCTCTAACAATCATCCATTAATTCTACAGGTGATAGCATGGATTCAATGGATATTTGAAGCCTTTGAAATTAGAATCTTTTGTTCTTGGTATGTCTTTCTATTCTCAATTCGTTGTTTCACTTGTAATATTTGACAACTCAATAAAATCACCATTTCATTCCCAAATTTGTATTTTAATTTATTAGTAAATTACTGATGTTTAGCTTAAAGTATATATATTTTTATGTATATCGATATTTTACTTTTTCTTCGTGAATTTGGGATGGTAAATATGATAATTTATATTAATTTGAAGTTTTTTATGTGTAGGAATGATTCAGGAACAATTGGGGGCGAAATGTGCAAAAATTAGAGCCAAACCGAAGGTTCCTAGCCCTACATGTGGTGCCAAAAATAGTAGCTAAAAATATTAGAGCGTCGTGGAGGGCGCCTGGTGCTAGCCAGAACTCCAGTGACGTGAATTTTCTCCAAAATTGCCCGAGACAAGGTTATTTCGGTCTTAGACTTACCCAACACGTATAAAAGAAAGACTAAACCTATTTTTTGAGGGGAGAGACGCCACTTTGGATAAGAAACACATACGGGATAGTGAAGAAGTGAATAATTCTCAGTTTTCCTAATCTTTTTCTAGTATTTTCAATTGATTGAATAATTAAGCAATTGTTTGATTAAATCATGAGTGGCTAAACACCCATTGTTCTGGGTTGTGATTTAGACATGAATATTGTTGTTTAACCTTGACTTGACTTCAGTTATAATTCACTAATATATTGTTGTTTCTTCAATTCTACGATTAATTGCTTAATTGTCTAGCCATCGGTTATGTTCTATTTACTATCTATGTTATACTTGGGAAAGCCATATTTAGATTAGAGAAGAGTTGAAGAGAGCATGATCTTAACCCTTATGGGGGGGGGGGAGGAGACGTGGATTTGTGGTTATAATAGGAATATACCTAGTCACACCTAGTCACCATGCTTAATAAAATATCATAATCTTAATGCGTTCTTAATAGATTGATTCCATAGGAATATACGCGTTAATCTATTTTGAATAGGCGAGTAGTACATCTGGAGAAGGCTATGGAAACAATTATCGATTAATTAGCAACCATGAGTGAATTTTATGAGAGGAAGAATTAACTAGAACATAATAGGATTGGTGAATAGATCACAACCCAAGAATACTTGTCTCTATTGGATATATAACGATTATTCTACTTCTTGATAAATTAGCTATTACTTAGAATTGTAGTATTAATTAAACTTTTAAACTCAAATTTAGCTTGACGGAATAACAATATTGGTGAGTTATCTTTTTATCTTGAACGACTGCGTATACTTGCGTGTGTGTTTGGGAGCAACAAGTTTTTTGGCGTCGTTGCCAGGGACTTGAATATAAACTACTTTCTAGTTTTTGCTTTAATTGTTTATTTTGTCTAGTTTAACATTACTTGATTGTTGCTCTAATCTCACAAACTTTGATTGAATGCGTAGAGTCAGGAGACAGGACAGACTCAACGGCTTTGACTCCGAACCTGAGAAAATATTTCACAAGAGGTTAAGGGAAGCAAGGGATACAAACAATATTCAAGGACTCATTTAATTTCCTGTGAGCAGGGCAGGGGAGCAACATATGGTTGTTCAGGAGATAGCAATGCCCAGTATTGCTAATGTTACCTCCGCCATAGTGAAGCCCAGAATCACTAGGCACTTTGAGCTGAAACAGAGCATGATCCAGCTACTTCATGCGAACGGGCAGTTTATAGGTCTTCCACACGAGGACCCACAACACCATATTCTGAACTTCTTGGAGATTAGTGAAACTTATATCACTAATGGGGTAACTCCAGATTATGGGAGGATCACACTTTTTCCATTCTCTCTGTTGGGCGAGGCTAAGCAATGGCTAAAGGCAGAACCAACTAATTCCATTTCATCATGGAATGATTTTGCAAGAAAATATTTGGCAAGGTTCTTCCCTTCGGGAAAAACTACAAACATTAAAAGTGGGAGAGTTGCCTTTAAACAGAAAGCATCAGAATCTTTATGCCCAGCTTGGAAAAGGTTCAAGGGATTACTCAAAGACTGTCATCATTTCAATCAGACGAATGAAATGTTAGTTCACACTTTCATAGAAGGGCTCCTGTCACGACCCTAGTCCACGAATAGTGAACATGTCATGACGGCAGCCAGTCTTCGCGACTAGGTAAGCCTAACACAATGCGGAATATACACTTTCATGAAAGTAAAAAATAAGATAACAACGGAATGATGTAAAAGAAATGTAATAAGTGCCCCTCGACACATACACTTCACCAAATACCAGAAGAAAACACAACTACCAAGACCCGAAAACTCACGGGCAACACAGACTAAGAAAGAGTACAACTGTGGCTCTATACATCAAGAGTATCTATACAACAAAAATAAGGAAAATAGCTGATATCACTAATAAGAATAGAAGAAGACCTTCCGGATCTGCGGACGTAGCAGATCATACCTCGAGTTTTCTGAAGGTGCTCCTAAATCTCCTGTAGTGCGCCTAATCTGATGTACCTGGATCTGCATAACAAAAGTGTGCAGAAGAGTAGTATGAGTACACCACAGCGGTACTCAGTAAGTGCCAAGTCTAACCTCGATTGAGTAGTGATGAGAAAGGTCAGGGCCCTACTGAGAAAATAATAAAAATAATGATGATAATAATATCGAGCAGTTCAAATAAGAATAAGACTGAAATAATAACAATGAAGCAAATACTGCAACCATCTACAATTAAGCTAACAAGGAGAAATCAACACAACAATGTACAAATCAACAGGTCCAGGATCTCCGGGAATTGAACCCGCAGTCCCTCTCTATACTCAGCAACTCAGGATCTTCGGGAATCGAACCTGCAGTCCTTATATCAATCTCACAGAATCTCTGAGAATTGAACCCGTAGTCCGTATATCAATATCTTTGTGTCTCCGGGAATCGTACTCGCAACCCGTATCTCAATATCTCAAGATCTCCAGGAATTGAACCCGCAGTCCGTATCTCAGTATCTTTGGGTCTCCTGGAATTGA
Source organism: Nicotiana noctiflora (assembly GCA_032618575.1). NCBI lineage: Eukaryota > Viridiplantae > Streptophyta > Magnoliopsida > Solanales > Solanaceae > Nicotiana > Nicotiana noctiflora. Next base: position 50,541 of record JASVEL010011019.1, read on the forward strand.
ACCCGCAGACCGTATCTTAATATCTCAGGATCTCCGGGAATCCAGTCCTTTACCTCAGTAGCATCGGATCTCCAGGAATTGAACCCGCAGTCCACAAACACAAACACAATCAATAAGAGGACAAACATAGAGAAATATGAAGTACATAGCTACAAATTTCACCAAATCTAGTCTCAACAAGTTCCAGGAAGTTCAATTAAGACAAGTAGGCACTTAGACAGATTATCCTATCTAATCATGCTTCTCTAACTAACATCAGATATATCTTACAATTAAATCAATTAAATATCAAGGATATCACGATTTAAACAGTTCAAGTAAGGTGGTTTTTCAACAATCTACGCAATTACATGCCCGTCACCTCGCGTACAAGGCATTTAAATCAACACATAAATATCCTAGGGGAGAAGGTTCCCCCACGCAAGGTTAGACAAGTCACTTACCTCAATTCTGGTACAAAACCGCTAAGAAACAACTCTCTTACCACGAGTATCTGACTCTGAGTGGCCCAAATCTAGTCAAACCAATTACATAATGTAAATAACATTGCAAGTAACTAATTACAATGATAAAATTAAGCTACAGCACGAAAGTGGGTGAAATGACCAAAATACCCCTGCAGCCATTGGCTCGGAATCAAAATATTTTTACATTTTCAGAACCCTCGTACTCTCACGAGTCTAACTATATAGAATTTATTGAAATCGGAGTTCGTTTGCCCCTCCAAATAATCAAAGTTTCTTCTATGAAACTACCCCAAATTTACACCCCAAATCCGAAATTAAAGGAAGAAATTTAGTTTAGGTTAGTGAATAATGATCACAAGGGAATAAGAAATTGTTACCCAACAATTGTCTCTGAATAGCACGCGAGAAATCACTCAAAACTGAGCTCCCTAGCTTGAGTTTTTGCAAAAATGGTGAAACCCTCGCGGATGAAATTTTATATACTGGTTCTGTCTACCCAGTTATTTACTCTATGCGATTGCATGACCCTCATTGCGATCGCACAGAACAAATTTTTCTACCTCACCAAATTACCTTATGCGATCGCATAGACCACAGTGCGATCGCATACACTGCTCCGCGATCGCATAGAACAAAATTTTGGACCTGGGACTCCTACTCTTTACACTATACGATCGCATAGACCTCTCTGCGGTCGCAAAGCACAGTCATCCAAAGCTATCCGATCGCATAGCACTTTACGCAATCGCATAGAACAAAAATTTTGACTCCTCCCAAACCTTCTATGCGATCACATCAACCCATTGCAACCGCATAGAGCAACCGTCTGCAACAAATACCAGCAACCAACAGCACTTCTAAAATGCAAGAATTGGTCGGATTGGACCCCTGAATTCACACTAAGGCCCCCGGGACCCCAACGAAAACCACCAACCTACCTCATAACACGATACGAACTTGTTCCAATCATAAAAATACTCTCTTAAACACGGAAATCATCAAATCAAGGCGGATTCAAGTCTAAGTTTCAACCAAAACTTCCAAATCCTACATGCTATCAAAAACCCGACCAAACGACGTCCGAATGACCCGAAAATTTGTAGGCATATCCAAAATCATCTAATGAAGCTACTACAACTGTCAGAATTCCATTCTGATTCCCGGATCAAAATCTCACCTATCGATCGGATTTCCAAAAATTCCAAACTTTGGCATTTCAAGCCTAAATGAGTTATAGACCTCGAAAACATATTTCGAATGCGCTCCCAACCCCGAAATCACCTAATGGAACCATCGGATTTCCGTTCTGAGGTCGTCTTAAAACTGTTCCAAATACGAGTCATTTTCCAACTATAAAGCTCTCATTTAGGGACTAAGTGTCCCAAAACACTCTAATTTCTAGAACCGAACCTCCCGGCAAACCACAATGCAGAAATGAACTTAGGGAAAATAGTTAATTGGGGATCGGGGCGCAAATTTCAAAAATGAACGGCCGGGTCATTACAGCTCCATACCCAAACAAAAATTGTAGTAGATGTTGTAGCTTGAGGTCAAATATTGGAGAAAATCATTGATGAAATTTATGCATTATTGAAAAATTTCTCCAAAAGCAATGTGCATCGCCAAGGAGAGATGGGTAGGAACATGGTACAAAAATCACCAGGGATTCTCGAATTAGATGTTGTATCATCATTGTCAACACAGGTCATTACGCTGACCAACCAAGTCAATCAGATGACCATGAGCATTAACAAGCAACAAGCCCAACCAATATAACAAGTTCAAATATTTTGTAAAATATATGGAGAGGGTTTGATATTAGGCTAGATATATGTCGTTTGACAATGGTTTTTGCCCCAACTTGATTATGTTTCAATGCTCTAATACAATTAAACAATGAAAGATGAGCTACAAATGGTGTTATAGGAATGAAGAGCGGTTGTAAGGCCTTAAACCAGTGATTGGAGCTATATTGAAGCAAGAAATACTCCTAGGAGCTGAACAAGCAAGATGACGACAATAAAAGAACCAAATGAAGGAAACTAGACATGCGCGCCCAGGAGCGCGTTCACATGCACGATCGCGCATGTCCAGAATTCGCTACAAATTACTCAGGTGTAATTTTGGAAGTCTGGGTGGCAATTTCACTTAACCTACAATAAGTCAAGTTCGCCCAAAAATAGGGTATGTAGCGTTTATGAGCCAAGAACAAGAATAGGAAAGAAAGGAGCTAAGAAGAGTTGTCTTCATTTTGGTTTTTCTCTCCTTCATCTTGTTTTATTGATTTGTAAAGAAATTTATTATTATGATTTTTATTATTGTTATGAGTAGCTAAATCTCATAATCTAAGGTTTTGGTTGAACTCGTTGTGGATGAACTTATTGTGATATTAGTATAGTTTTAATTGGTTATTAATCTCTATTTGTTCAGCTACGTTCTTGTTGTAGTTGATTGAAGGGCCCTTAATTAGTTGTGCCTATTTATGATGTATCTACTTGAGAAAGAGTGCATATTTAGGTAGTTTTTTAAACAACATAACTCTCGGAGTATAGGTGAGAGTCATAACCAAGGGTTTAGAGGTTGGATTAGAGATAACGATACCTCGGGTGCAATCTAAAGTGAACTGTAACGCAAATCTAGCTAGCGTAACTTGAGAGACTGCGTCTAGTAAATTATTATAATTACTTGAAAGGGAGTTATGATAGCTAGAGGGTACATGATTGATAGAGGCAACTAAGTCATAGCTATAAAAAATATACAATTAAGGAAATCTACAACGGGGGAAGCCATTACCTTAGGCCTTTAATCCAATTGTCTACATTTACATATTAATTAACCTTAGTTTAATTGATTCTACTAGTTGTCATAGTAATTATAACACCACTTGTATTCATAATGTTTGAGAAAGTTGACTAAGTAGAATTCAGTGATTCAAGACTACTTGTAATACGTTAATTCCATGTGGCATTCGACTCGGGCCAAAATACCCTAAATTATATTTGCAACGCCCTCTAGTCTTCTAATAGACACACAATTGAGCGTGATCAAATTTTGGCACCATTGCCGAGAAATTTAATGGTATTATCTATCTTAGTTAAAGAAGAATAAAGATTCTTAGGGTAGTTAATTTTCTCTACACCCATTTTTTGCTTACATTGAATTTTTTTTACGTGTGTTGAAGTGGTTGCAAAGGTGCATGCCTTGAAACTCATCAAGAAACTGTGATGCATTTGACGTATTTTCAGATCCCGAAATGGTTTTCAAGGCTTTGAACAGGGATAACTGGAGAAACAGACAAGAACAAACAACTTACCCAATCGAAACAGCAATGGGAGACCACGATGAACACCCAGTTGTACCAATAGAACCAATGGAACCTCTTGTGACCGAGGTGGTTCTTTATGATTGGGCACAACCCACAACTGAGAATTTGGCTTTAGTCCCGCAAATACAAGCTGAATCTTTCCAAATCACAAATAACATGATGCATTTGTTGTAAAATAACAGACTATTTTCGGGGTCACAAGTCGAAGATCCTCAACAATACCAGAAAATTTTGCTGTCAATCTGCAAAACCCAAAGACATCCCAATATAACTCCAGAAGAAATCAGGTTGCCATTGTTTCCATTTTTAGTGACAGGAGCTGCCCAAACCTGGTTAAACACACTCCCCACAAACTCCATAACAACTTGGGAGGAGTTAGCCAGGAAATTTGTGAACAAGTTCCACCCTCCCAACAAAATCGTACAACAGATTGATGACATTTTGAGTTTTAAACAGAGGCCAATGGAAACATTACATGAAACATGGGAGCGTTTTAAAGGGATGTTGGTCATATGTCAGCACCATGGCATTCCAGATTTGATGTTGGGGCAGCGGTTCTACATTGGATTGTCAGATAGTGTGAAGAACATTGTTGATGCTTCAGCAGTTATAGCATTCTTGAGTAAAACACAAAGAGAAGGTCAAGGTTTGCTTGACATGATGGCACAAAATTCAGTACGGGTCACCAGAAATGCACTTATCACTCCAGTGGTGCACTTAGTGCCTTAAGATCCATCCAATTTATTGGCTGAAAATATGGCCACATTAGTTACACAAATGAGCATACTCACAAAAAGAGTAGAGTAGTCAGGGCAAAAACAACAGGTACATATTGTAAATACTACTAATGGGGGCTTGTGCACATCTTGCATTAGTCAGTCTATTGGTAATCAGTGGCCTGCAGGACATGATCATTAGCACTATCATGAAGATATGAACTATGTATCTAATTATGGAGACCAGAGACAGGGTGGTCAGAATTGGAGTCAGCAAAATCAGCAATATAGGCTAGCCCAATCACAATTCAACAACAGAAACATGGGATGTATGAGACCTCAAAACAATGTAGCACCTTACTCAAGGCCACAGGGATACAGTAATCGAAATCAATAGCAGGGGTATCACCCTCCTCAGCAGCAGTATAGTGGAATGCATGAAGATGGGTTTGCTAGACTTGAATAAATGATGCAACAGGTTATTGTATCTAATGCAAAGATTAGTGAGAGTGTAGATGTGCATGACAACAATCAAGAATGTTGAAATACAAATGGGCCAAAATTTTGATATCTTTAAACAATCGCCCTCATGGAACACTACCTGTAAATACTCAGGTAAACCCAAAAGATCAAGTCCCCAAGCAGTTGATAGCGGTGAGTTTGCGTAATGGCATGGATTTGGACGTAGAGCAAGAAAGGGCTCGCGAAGCCAAGTAAGCTGAGACACTCATTTTCGTACCCATAGAGGTTGATGAGTTGACAAAACTGACAAAGGTGACAGTCCATCCTGCACAAGAAAAAGGTAGCATTCAAATTGAGACCGAGCAAGAAGCTGAGATAGCACGAGAACCAGTGGTTGATGTGGAAAATGAGAAAGATCAATATCAAATGATTGGAAAGAAAATACCTCCTGTACCTTTCCCCCAAGAGGTTAGCTAAGTACCAAAAAGAGGAGCAATACAAGAAGTTCTAGGAAATGTTAAAACAATTCCAGGTAAATATTCCCTTAATTGATGCTTTGAAAGAGATTCCTCGATATGCAAAAATAATGAAGGACTTAATGTCCTGAAAATTTGATTTCCAAGACTTAGCCACAGTTACTCTTACCCAGACATGTAGTGTAGTGGTGACTAGACCAATAGCTGAAAAGCAATCTGATCCAGGGAGCTATACGATTCCATGCACTATCGGTGACTTTGCCTTTGCTAAAGCATTGTGTCATCTATGGGACAGCATTAATTTTATGCCCCTGGCAATATATAAAAGGCTGGGTATTGGAAGAGCCAGATCCACATTTATGTTGTTGCAGTTGGCTAACAGGACGGTAAGGCGACCCTTAATTCAGGTAGGGAAATTGTGTTCCCTGCACATTTTGTACTCTTGGACTGTAACGTGGATGAAGAGATTCCCATAATTTTGGAAAGACCATTCCTGGCCACGAGCAGATTTTTAATCGATTGTGAAATTGGGGAGTTAAAGATGAGGTTGAACGATGAAGAAATAACATTCAACGTACAGAAATCTATGAGGCGACCAAGTGAATTTGCCAATTGCTCTCTTATAGATGTCATGGATGTGATTTTGGAGACCTATGATGAACTCCTGAATATTGAAGACCTCCTTGGTGCGTGTCTAATAAACTTGGATGAGGTACACGGAGAAGAACTCACTGGATGGGTATTGTCTCTATAAGGAGGAGGGTCTTGGGACAAAACACTTGACGTTAAGCCCTTGCACTTGGAAAACAGAGAAGTTCCTCCAGCAAAACCATCAATCGAAGAACCACCAAAGTTGGAGTTGAAGTAACTGCCCAACCATCTCAGGTATGAATTTCTTGGACCTAACTCCACATTACCTATTATTATCTCATCTAGTTTCTTAGATGTGCAGACTCAACAACTCTTGCAGGTACTTAAGGAGTGCAAGACTGCTATTAGGTGGACCATAGTAGACATAAAAGGAATTAACACCGCATATTGTATGCCCAAAATCCTTATGGAGGAAGGCCACAAACCTTCTAGAGAACACCAAATAAGGTTGAACCCCAATATTAAGGAAGTTGTGAAGAAAGAGGTGATAAAGTGGTTAGATGTGCGAATCATTTTCCCAATTCTGACAGCATCTGGGTTAGCCCAGTGCAATGTGTACCTAAAAGGGTGGCATGATGGTAGTTAAGAATGATAGCAATGAATTGATCTCTATAAGAACCGTCACATGATGGCGAATTTGTATGGATTATAGGATGCTGAACTTGGCTACCCAAAATGATCACTTTCCATTTCCGTTCATTGATCAAATGTAGGATAGAATGGTAGAAAGGTCACACTTCTGTTTTCTTGGCAAATACTCGGGGTACAATCAGATTTCTATTGCTCCAGAAGATAGGAAAAAGACTTCATTCACTTGCCCTTACGGAGTGATTGCTTTCAGGAGAATGCCATTTGGTCTTTGTAAGGTACCTGCAACATTCTAATGGTGCATGATGGGAATTTTTACAGACATGGTGGAGGACATTATGGAGTTCTTCATGGACAATTTCTTAGTCATAGGAAACTGGTTGGATGAATGCCTAAAAAATTGAACACGTGTTCTAAAAAGGTACATCAAAACGAATCTAGTGCTAAATTGGAAGAAGTGCCATTTTATGGTACACGAAGGAATTGTCTTGGGGCACTTAGTGTCAAGTAAAGTAAATGAGGTGGACAGAGCTAAAGTCGACGTGATAGAGAAACTTCCACCTCCAACTTTAGTCAAGGATATTCGTAGCTTTTTGGGACACGCCGACTTTTATCGGCGATTCATCAAGGAGTTTTCAAAAATTGCAAGTCCCCTTTGTATGTTGCTCGAAAAAGATAACCTGTTAATGTTTTTTAATGAATGCAGGGTACCTTTTGAAGAATTGAAGAAGCAGCTAGTCACACCACCAATTGTAGCTGCTCCGGACTGGGAGCAAACGTTTAAACTCATGTGCGATACGAGTGACTACGCTATGAAGCCGTGTTGGGAAAGCAAAAAAGATAAGGTAATGCACCATATTTATTACGTAAGTAGGACATTGGGTGGTGCTCAAGTGAATTACACGGTCACTGAGAAAGAGATGTTGGCTGTTGTATTCGCCTTAGATAAGTTCAGGTCTTATTTGATCGGATCAAAGGTGATAGTGTATATAGATCATGCAGCCATTAGGTATTTGGTTTATAAGAAAGAGTCTAAGTCACGCCTAATTTGTTGGGTGCTACTTTTGCAAGAGTTTGACTTGGAAATTCGTGACCGTAAGGGAACAGAGAACCATTTAGCTGATCATTTGTCGCGCCTTGAATGTGCTGAAAATGCAATTGAGTCTGAGGAGATTCTGGAAACCTTTCAAGATGAGCAGTTGTTAACCACAAGTGTGGATGACGTGCCATGGTTCGCTGATATAGCAAACTTTTTGGACTACAACATTGAACCATATGCATTCACATATGTTCAAAAGAAGTGATTATATCACGATTGCCGAAGCTATTACTCGGATGAACCGCGTGTATTGTAAATTTTTATTGATAACATGATCCGGAGATGTGTCCCCGAGATAGAACAATGTTCTCTTTTGCAGGCATGTCACGCGTTACCTTATGGAGGGCATTTCGGAGGAGTTTAGACAGCAGCAAAAGTGTTAGAGGCAGTATTATATTGGCCAAAAATCTTTAAAGATTCTCACCAATGGGTAAAGGGCTGTAATGAATGCCAAAGAAAAGGAAACATATTCCACAGACATGAGATGCACATGAATCCAATTCAGCAAGTTGAGGTATTTTGATATTTGGGGTATTGATTTCATGGGGCCCTTCGTTAGCTCTTACGGCAATAAGTACATACTTATTGCAGTGGATTATGTATCCAAATTGGTGGAAGTTGCAATACTCCCCACAAATGATTCAAAATTGGTTGTAGGATTCTTGAAGAATAACATATTCACCCGATTCAGGACTCTGAGGGCCATCATTAATGACGGAGGCACGCATTTTTGCAATCGTGTCTCTGAATAGTTGTTGGCCTAATATGATGTGCACCACAAAGTGGCAACCTCATATCACCCCCAAACAAGCGGACAAGTAGAGGTCTCAAACCGTGAGATCAAGAGTGTGCTCACTAAAACAATAAATGCCATAAGAACTAATTGGGCGAAAAAGCTGGACGACGCACTTTGGGCCTATAGGGCTGCATTAAAAATACCTATTGGTATGTCACCATACAAATTGGTATTTGGGAAGGCCTGTCACCTACCTGTCGAGCTAGAACATAGAGCTTGGTGAGCAATAAAGCAGTTAAGCATATATCCTGATAAATCTGGAGAAACTCGAGTGGCAATGTTGCATGAGTTGGTGGAATTCAGATAACACGCCTTTGAAAGTACGAGACTCTATAAGGAAAGGATGAAGATATTGCATGACAAACATATTATGGACAGAAATTTCAAACCTGGAGACAAAGCATTTTTGTACAATTCAAGGTTGAGATTGTTTCCGGGCAAGCTTAATTCCTGATGGTCAGTTTCGTTCAAAGTAATCAAAATGTTCCCGTCTAGGGCAGTGGATGTGAGCACGTGATTTTTTCCCTAAGCAGTTTTATTCCAAAAAATCCAAATAAATAATTTCTTATTACTTTACTATTTTTTGTGGATTTTTGTTGAAATTAGCTATTAATTGATTTCATTTTAATTTATACTAAAGAATAAATATAAAAATACAAAAAATATATACCAATATTGGGGGTTTAATTTTACAATTTTTTTATTAATTCATTTTAAATAAAAATAAAAAAAAAGATAATATTTTTGCAATTTAATTGAAATTATCATAAAAATAGAAATACAATAAAAAAATAAATACAAAAAACAAAGTGAAAAATATAGAAAGTACAAACGAAATAAAATATAGAAAATAATAATACAAAAAATATAATAAAAATACAAGGGAAAATATTGGTAAAAAAATACAAAATGAGAAAATACAAAGGAAAAGGAAATAGTTACAAATTGGGCCAAATTCATTCGCATTGGCCAGGCCCAAAAACAATTGCCCTTCCGCACCCGCCCCAAGCCCAAAAAAACATATCCGGTGCGGAATTATAACACCAAAATGACCCCGTTTAAGGTCATTGAATCAGGGCCGTCGAAATAAATGCATCTAACGGACGAAGATGGTTTCTCATCTAATTAGACGACGTCGTTTAAGGCTGTTGGTAATTTGATCCGTTGGTTTATTCTAATCAAACGGCCATGATTCATTAAGGTCTTTTTATTATATATATATATATATATATATATATATATATATATATATATATATATATATATATATATATATATCGTATATTCATTTCACTCTCCCCTTCTTTGTTAATAAACCTAGCCGCCTCACCTTACCTCTCACAGCCCGTCGGAACCCTACCAGCGAGAAACACAAAGTACACTAGAGCCTCCACCATTAACACCGTCCAACCTTTTCAACCTTCTCAACCTCCTCTTCCACCCTCTCTGCTTCATTTTCCTCGAATAAGTCCCCTGCTTCTCAAATCTTCGAAGAAACCTCGCCGGAACCCTAGTTCCGGCGAACAATCTTTCACCCCAAATGAATCAAAATCACACCCTCAACCTTGTTCTAAAGCCTATAAGTCCCGGACACCACCAGAAACCAATAAATGTTTTAAAAAGAAGTCTTCCGGCGATTAAACATCCAAGAAAATGCGTGAAAAAACCCATGGGTGACCAAAGTAAAGTTTTAAAAAAAAAAGAAAAGAAAAAGCCAAGATTATATGAAAGCTAAGTATTCTCTTTCTTTTTTTTTTCGATTCTTTTGCATGTGTTGTTTTCCTCTGATTTTTTATAAATGATTGTAGTTTTCTGATTGTTAACTCTTGGTTCGTTGAAACTAATCTATTTTGACCCTAATAATAATAATAATAATAATAATAATAATAATAATAATAATAATAATAATAATAATAAAACAAATACTGATATCAGTGTTAGGAATTAAATAGATTTTAATAGCCCTTAATAGATTTTTGTGTTAATTTTGATATTAATTAGGGTTGAAAACTTGTTTGATTAGTTTCTTAAAATTCTAGAGCATGACTATATAATTTTATTTTCTGTTTTGTTTTGTTGAGATTGATAATTAGAAATTTTTTATTTTCAGTAAATTTGTTTGTAATTAGTTTAATTTCTGAAATAATTGACTGTTAATTGATAAAAGGTTAGGGTTGTTGGATATAGCTGGTTATATCCTTAATTTGGATTATGAAATAGAGCAATAGGATAATTTCATAATATTGTTTAAACCTAAGGGACAAAAGGGTAAAAACATTAAGGTTAATTGGTAAATAAGAGTGGGGTTCAGGGGTATTTTAGGAATTGATAGAGGGATAGTGGTAATAAGATTATGGAACTAGGGTATTTCAGGCATAACAAAAGGGCAGTTCAGTAAAAATTAATTAGAGGTGGCGGTAAAAGGGGAATTACTGTAGATTTAGAAGGTTCTAGATGGGTATTTGGCATAATTTCTGGAAGTTGAAAAAAAAATCTGAAATCAGCTTAGAGTTTTTCTGCTATTTTCGAACTAATTCTCAGAGTTCTCTGTTTCAGAACTTCAAAAAATATCAAAAACAATTAAAAATTCCTATTGTTACATTGATTCCTAGGGTAGTTTGAAAGTTATATTGATTTGGTGGTCAATTGCGATAGAGGATTTGAACAAATATCATTCAAATATTGGTGTTTTGGTGGTTTATTGTTCCTGTTGGTCTTATATGCTATTTGCTGGGCTTATTTCTGTTGATACAAAGCTGTGTATCGATTTTGCTGTTGGACTGCCATTGCTGATCTTGTTTTCTATTGATTGCAAGTAGATTCTAATTGATTTACCTCTTATTTCCAGGTATCTCTTCTCATTTCATATTGATTGTGAAGCTGTAATGACAAGCTGAAGAAATGAAGTTATTCGGTTGATATTTGTTGTTTTGCTGATATTTACAATTAAGCTTGATGTATGTAGAACTTAACTAGAAAATTGTATTCAATTAGGAGTAGTCCAAAAATGTAATGAACTATATAAACCTGGACTATTTGAACTCTATAATTTCATAGTTTACCACAGCAGAATAGTTTCATTTGAAACATGTTAATTAGTAGACTGTTGAATTAGTTTAATATTGGTTAAAAGCATTCGAGTTCTATATCAATTCTGTTAGTTTTGTTCTTTTGGTTTTATAATTCAGAATTCTATTGTTAGTCGTTAGTTCAAAAAAATCAAAAGCATAATCATAGGAGCTTAATTAAAAATATATATAGGAATTAGTATGATATTGTTGAGATATGTATTTTATGTATTTTTTGTAATAGTTTAGTGTATAGTGGTTAGTGGGTCCCTCCATTGTATTGTAAATATATTTTCTACATTTCTGTATTTGACAGTTAATTCAATACAACAAAAATAGAGGCAGAGTTCTTCTATTAATATTTTCTTTCTCTACGAAGCTTCTGGTCTCTCCGCCATTAGAGCTCTTAGCTCAAGTTCAATTCTTTGTCAATTCTCAATTCAACATGGTATCAGAGCACAGCTCCATATTATCGTCATCTTCAACAGGATCAATCAAGTGTTCTCTGCGTCATTCATTTGCAGAATTTATCTTGCCCTAAAAAAATCGCTCATCTTCAAAATTGACATATTTCTCTTTTCTTTTCTTCGATTTTGATTCATTTTTTCATCAAATCGAGTTCTATTCTATGGCAATTACAGATTCGAGTACTGAATCTAATGATTCTCCATCAGTCCTTGAGACCGAGTCCGGTGTCGATACTAGTAGTCCTCTTTACATGCATCCTTCAGATAATCCTGGAGCAATGTTAGTTCCAGTTCCTTTTAGTGGTTTAGGCTACAGATCCTGGAGAAGAAGTGTCATGCCAGCTTTATCTGTCAAAAACAAAGTAGGTTTCATCAATGGTGAATGCAAGCGACCAGATCCAGTGAAAGAACCTTTGAAGTTTCGATTGTGGGAATGATGTGATGATATGGTTACGTCATGGATTCTGAATTCTCTCGACAAGGATATTGCTGATAGTGTTGAATATGCAAGTGATGCAGTCGAGTTGTGGAAAGAGTTAGAGGATCGCTACGATTTGACAAATGGAACCAAACTCTATCAAATTCAAAAGGAGATTAATGATCTATCTCAAGGATCTTTGGATATCACAAGCTATTACACAAAAATGAAGAAATTGTTAGAGGAATTGAGTACATTAAATGCCAAAACACAGTGTACTTGTCAATGCATGTGTGGTGCTAAGGAAAATATGCACAAAGCTGAACAAGACAGACGTTTAATTCATTTTTTGATGGGCCTAAATGAAGTATATACAACTGTGAGAGGTAACATTCTCATGTTAAGTCCCTTACCTTCTATGGTGCAAGCATTTTCTTTACCAGTTCAAGAAGAAAAACAGAGAGAAGTTAAACCAAGCAACTATGTCATGATAGACTCTTCCTCTTTGAATGTCAATGTTCCAAGGAACAATTTCAGAAATAACCAACAATATGCAGATTCTACTTCTTTCAATGTTGACACATCGAGAAACAACAATTTTAGAACCAATTACTCTCCCAATATTCCCAGACCTTGTCCTTTTTGTGACTATTGCAAGCGCCCCGGTCATACTAAAGAAAAGTGTTATAAACTACACGGATTTCCCCAGGGGTCCAATTCCAATCCAAATCCTAGATTTCATAGGGGAAAGAGAACTGTGGCTAATGTACATGGTGCACTTGAAGATAACTCTAACAAACAAGAGGAAATGGAGTCAGTAGAAGGAAATTGTAAATCCAATGTCAATTTGACCAAAGAACAGTATGGGCAATTGGTTTCTCCGCTGCAGCATTTTCATCCTGGAAATAATAAAGAGACTTCCAGCATTTCCAATAGTGCAGTAAACTTTGCAGGTAAGCTGGCTTGTTCTGCTTCTGTTCTTTCAATTGATTATAGCTTATTATCATGTAAATGTTTTACATCAAGTAGTGACATATGGATCTTAGACTCAGGAGCTTCAAACCATATGACTTTCAATAAATCCCTCTTGTCTAACACTATAATTCTGCCATATCCCTTACTAATCAACTTACCAAATGGTTATCGAGTAAAAGTGACTAAAATTGGGACTGTTACACTTACACCTGAGACCATCTTGCATAAAGTTTTTTTGTTCCTTCTTTTAAATACAATCTGATCTCTATTCATTGTTTAACTTCTCAGCTCAAAAGTTTAGTAGCCTTCTCTGATTCTTTATGTCTTCTACAGGCCCCTTCAATGAAGAGGCCTCTGGAGATTGGTAAGGTCGAGGATGGGTTATATCTCCTTTGCTCAAGCTGTCTGAGACATTCTTGTTCTGTTACTTCTACTGCTAATTGTTCTTTTCCGTCTCATGCTTTGCCTACTCATTGTCATTCATCTGTAAATGTGCCTATATGCAATAAAATTCAGAATTCAACTCTGTCTTCTTTGACTTCTAATAGCATTGATACAAATTTGTTGTGGCACAATAGGCTGGGGCATGTACCTTTTGTTAAAATGAGGAGTATCTCTACAATACCAGTCCAGTTTTCACCCAAACAACCATTTCTTTGTGAAATATGTCCTATGGCAAGACAAACTAAATTACCCTTTCCTCAAAGAACTAGTACAACCACCCAAGCCTTTGAGCTTCTTCACATGGATCTATGGGGACCCTATCATGTGACAACCCACAATAATTTCAAATATTTTCTCACCCTAGTAGATGACTATACTGGGGCTACTTGGACTTATCTCCTAAGTTGTAAAAGCAATGCTTTACAAACTATAAAAGCATTTGTATCTCTCATTGAGACTCAATTCAAAACCAAGCTGAAGATTGTAAGGTCAGATAATGGCCTAGAGTTTACTATCAATGAAGCAAATCAATTTTTTCAATCCAAAGGCATAATACATCAGAAAACATGTCCTTACACACCCCAACAAAATGGTGTGGTAGAAAGAAAGCATAAATATCTTCTTGAAACTGCTAGAGCCCTCTTATTTCAATCCAAACTACCTTTACAATACTGGGGTGAATGTCTCCTAACTGCCACATGCATCATTAATAGACTTCCCACAACCTATCTGAAAAACAAATGTCCTTATGAGCTGTTATTTCACAAAAAGCCCACTTACTCACATTTTAGGAGTTTTGGATGTCTATGTTTCCCTACAAATTCTCACCCTCATAAGGACAAATTTGAACCAAGATCAACTCCTCATGTTTTTTTAGGATACCCTTATGAGACAAAAGGTTACAAAGTTCTCAGCCTAACTACCAAGAAAATTCAGATCTCCAGAAATGTAATTTTTCATGAAAATGTTTTTCCTTTTAATACCTTATCTAATAATTCTGTTTTACCTTCTGTTTCTACTTCTGATATTTTTCCTTCTGTTTCTACTTCTGATGTCTTTCCTGTTGCTTCTACTCCTGATGATATTTCTTCTGTTTCTACTTCTACATCCACTCCTAATGTTTTGCATGATGATCAAAGGCATATAAGTGTTACTCCTAATATTTTGTCACATAATAACTCTCCAGCTTTTAATTCATCTCATTCTTCTTCTCCCCTATCTTCACCTATTTCTAATCAACCTCCTGTTACAACTGATTTAGGCATTAGGAAATCAACTAGACAGCATAGTTTACCTACCCATTTGAAAGACTACATTTGTTCTATTCCAAATTTAAAACCTTCTGCCTATAGTTCTGATTCTAATACTGCACCATTTTCTCTTGATGCCCTATTCACATGTAACAATTATGTTTCTCTTAATTCATTGATCCATGATAGTCAACTACTTATGCAAAATGTTAGTCATGATAATGAGCCATCTTCGTATGAAGAGGCAGCTCTAAATCCAGCCTGGCAAGCAGCCATGACTCTTGAATTTGAGGCCCTACATGCTAATAATACTTGGAGTTTGGTTCCCCTGCCACAAGGTAAAAGGGCTATTGGTTGTAAATGGGTATATAAAGTCAAACATAAAGCTGATAGAAGCATTGAAAGATTTAAAGCTAGATTAGTTGTAAAAGGCTATACTCAACAAGCAGGTATTGATTACACAGAAACATTTTCCCCAGTTGTGAAAATGACCACTGTTAGAGCACTAATAGCTACAGCAGTAAAGAAGAATTGGGATGTTTTTCAACTAGATGTGAATAATGCTTTCCTCCATAGTGATCTTCATGAGGAAGTTTATATGGAATTACCACCTGGACTAGTAGTTGACACTCCTCGACATGTATGTAAGCTGAACAAATCCCTTTATGGTCTCAAACAAGCTAGCAGACAGTGGTATGCAAAACTAACTGATGCTTTATATTCCAAGGGTTATGTTCACTCTCTAAATGATTATTCCCTCTTCTACAAAAAGTCATCTTCTTCTGTCATATTTGTTGCTGTCTATGTAGATGATGTTATTGTAACTGGGACAGATTTACAGGAAATTAGTCAACTAAAAATCTTCTTGAATGATCAGTTCAAGATCAAAGATCTAGGGATACTACACTATTTCTTAGGCATGGAAGTCCTATATACACCTGCTGGAGTAATTGTTTCACAAAGGAAATTTGCAATAGATTTACTCAAGGAGTATAATTGTCTAAGTGGCAACAGTCCTTCTTCACCATTGGATCCTAATATCAAACTTAAAGCAAAGGAAGGTCTAGCTCTTAGTGATCCTACATCATACAGAAAACTAGTTGGAAAACTAAATTTTCTGACTAATACAAGGTTAGACATTGCTTATGGTGTACAACATTTGAGTCAGTTTGTGAATGATCCAAGGGAGCCACATTTACATGCAGCTTTCCATCTTCTTAAATATCTCAAAAATAATCCTACACTTGGGTTTTTCTTCTCTAATGATTCTGATTGCACAATCAGGGGGTATTGTGATTCTGATTGGGCTGCATGCCCTGATTCTAGGAGATCAGTTAGTGGTTATCTTGTTCTGTTAGGGACTAGTCCAATAAGCTGGAAATCTAAGAAACATGAAACTATTTCCCTTTCTTCAGCTGAGGGAGAATACAGATCTCTCAGGAAACTGGTAGGAGAATTAACTTGGTTATGCAGACTACTTGATGAACTTACAGTTCCTTTTCCAAAACCTGTTACTGTGTTTTGTGATAGCCAGTCTGCTTTACATATTGCCAAAAATCCTGTTTTTCATGAGAGAACAAAGCATATTGAAGTTGATTGTCATTTTGTTCGAGACAAGTTACAAGAAGGCCTAATATCTTTACATCACATTGGCACTACAGATCAACTGGCTGACTTGCTCACCAAAGCTCTTACTGGTATTAAACATTCTTCTGTTTTGGGCAAGTTGTCAGTGAAGACCTCACTTCCAACTTGAGGGGGGGTGTTGAGATATGTATTTTATGTATTTTTTGTAATAGTTTAGTGTATAGTGGTTAGTGGGTCCCTCCATTGTATTGTAAATATATTTTCTACATTTCTGTATTTGACAGTTAATTCAATACAACAAAAATAGAGGCAGAGTTCTTCTATTAATATTTTCTCTCTCTACGAAGCTTCTGGTCTCTCCGCCATTAGAGCTCTTAGCTCAAGTTCAATTCTTTGTCGATTCTCAATTCAACAGATATAGTCACAATTCAAATAGAAATCAACTGAAGAAATAAGTATGTAACTTAGTTACGCGTAACTCATTTTTGATTAACATCAAAATTTCTAAACATTATTTTATATTATGTGAATCACGAGTTCGTTGGATGAGAGTTAGTCTATTTGAATTATTAAAGACGAGATCGTATAAGTCCTGCTTAGTTATTAGTTATGTTTTGTTGTAAAATAAAAGCAATGCAGCAAAATGTAAATAAGAAGAGATAGAAAGAAGGGAGAAGAGTTTTGTTCTTTCACTTTGGTGTATTTTTCCATTGCAATTACATGGCCTTTTATAGGCATAAAAAGCAAAGAAGATTGACATAAAATAAGAGATTTAATCTTTCAATTATTCACAACATGGGCATCCAATGTAGTATCTAATGTAGCATCCAATGTAGCATCCAATGTTGTAAAATTATTCATAACACTCCCCCTTGGATGTCCATGTAACATAATGTGTCTCACTAAGAACTTACAAAAAAATTGGGATGTACATAGTTATTTATAATATACATTGCTTGCTGCCTCATTAAAAACCTTACTAAGGAAAACCCAGTGGGACAAAACCTTGGTTAAGGAAAAGAGTGCAGCATGTACTTACTCCCCCTGATAAAAAATCACTTAATGTTTCGAAGACGACGCATTCCAATCTTATATATCAGCTTTTCAAATATTGAGGTTGGTAATGCCTTAGTGAACAGATCAGCTAAATTATCACTTGAACGAACTTGTTGTACATCTATTTCACCACTCTTCTGAAGATCATGAGTGAAAAAGAATTTTGGTGAAATGTGTTTTGTTCGATCTCCTTTGATATATCCTCCTTTCAATTGAGCTATGCATGCAGCATAGTCTTCATACAATATTGTTGGAATATTCTCTTTCGAAGAAAGACCACATGTTTGCTGAATGTGTTGAGTTATAGATCTTAACCAAACGCATTCTCGACTTGCTTCATGAATGGCTATTATCTCTGCATGATTTGAAGAAGTAGCAACCATAGTTTGTTTTGTCGAACGCCATGATATGGCCGTACCTCCACTTGTAAATAAATAGCTTGTCTCAGATCGACCTTTGTGTGGATCAGACAAATATCCTGCATCTGCATAACCAATCAATGATGGCTTGGATTCATTTGAATAAAATAAACCCATATCAATGGTCCCTTTGAGGTATCTAAATATATGTTTAATACCATTCCGGTGTCTTTGTGTTGGCGAAGTACTAAATCTTGCCAATAAGCTTACCGAGAAAGCTATATCTGGTCGGGAATTATTAGCAAGATACATTAATGCCCCAATTGCACTAAGATATGGTACTTCGGCACCAAGAAGCTCTTCTTCATTTTCATGAGGTCGGAATGGATCTTTCTTTATATCAAGTGATCTTACAACCATCGGGGTACTCAATGGATGTGCTTTATCCATATAGAATCGCTTTAAAATCTTTTCGGTGTATGTTGATTGATGGACAAATATTCCATCTTTCATATACTCAATTTGTAGACCAAGACAAAATTTTGTCTTTCCAAGATCTTTCATTTCAAATTCTTTCTTCAAACAGTCTACTGTTTTTGGAAGCTCCTCAGGAGTTCCAATGATATTTAAATCATCAACATATACGGCGATTATAACAAATTCAGATCCAGACCTTTTTATAAAGACACAGGGACAAATTGGATCATTCTTGTACCCTTCTTTCAACAAGTATTCACTCAGACGATTGTACCACATACGACCTGATTGTTTCAATCCGTACAAAGATTTCTGAAGCTTTATTGAACAAGTTTCTTGAAAACCTTTATATGCTTCCGGCACTTTAAATCCCTCAGGTACTTTCATAAAAATTTCGCTGTCTAATGATCCAAACAAATAGGCTGTAACAACATCCATTAGATGCATATCAAGTTTTTCTTGCACTGCCATATTTATGAGATACCTGAAGGTGATAGCATCCACTACAGGAGAATATGTCTCCATATAATCAATTCCAGGCCTTTGGGAAAACCCTTGTGCCACAAGTCGTGCTTTATATCTAACGACTTCATTTTTATCATTTCGTTTTCGCACAAAAACCCATTTATACCCTATGGCTTTATGCCTTCAGGCGTTCGAACTATGGGTCCAAAGACTTCACGTTTTCCAAGTGAAGTTAACTCTGCCTGGATAGCGTCTTTCCATTTTGGCCAATCATTTCTCTGTCTACATTCATTGACAGATTTTGGTTCAAGATCCTCATCTTGTTGCATTATTTCAATAGCAACATTATAAGCAAAAATGTTATCGATAACAATATTATTTCGGTTCCATCTTTTCCCGGTTGAGACGTAACTTATTGATATCTCTTCATTTTTATTATTTTCAGGTACCTGGACCTTCCCCAAGGTCTTATCATTTGTTACATCTTGGGGCTCTTCTTGAGCCACTACCTCTGTGTTATGTTTACTTTGATCACTTGCTCCTTTTCTTCTTCGAGGATTTTTGTCTTTAGAACCGATTGGTCTACCACGTTTCAAGCAAGGCTTAGGCTTATTTGCTTTAATTAATTGTCCTTCCGGGATATCAACTCGAATTGGAGCATTAGCAGCTGGAATATGTGAGTTAGTCACCCTTGGTAGGTTAGTGAATGCATCCGGCAATTGATTTGCAATATTTTGCAAATGAATAATCTTTTGAACCTCTTGTTCACATTGATTTGTTCGAGGATCTAAATGAGACAGTGATAATGCATTCCAATCTATCTTCATTTTCAACTGCTTATTTTCTCCCCCTAATGTTGGATATACTGATTCATCAAAATGGCAATCAGAAAATCTTGCCGTAAATAAATCTCCAGTCATTGGCTCTAGATATTTTATAATAGAAGGAGATTCATATCCAACATATATCCCCAACCTTCTTTGGGGACCCATCTTTGTGCGTTGTGGTGGAGCAATTGGAACATATGTCGCACAACCAAAGATCCTAAGATGGGAAATATTTGGCTCCCGACCAAAAGCCAACTGCAATGGGGAGACTTTATGATAACTTGTGGGCCTTATCCGCACAAGTGTTGCTGCATGCAAAATAGCATGACCCCATACTGAAATGGGAAGTTTTGTTCTCATAAGCATTGGTCTAGCAATTAATTGGAGGCGTTTGATCAATGATTCCGCTAGACCATTTTGTGTATGAACATGAGCAACCGGATGCTCAATTGTTATCCCAATTGAAATACAATAATCATTAAAGGCTTGGGATGTAAACTCACCAGCATTGTCAAGACGAATTGTCTTAATTGCATAATCTGGAAATTGTGCTCTTAACTTTATTATTTGAGCCAACAATCTCGCAAATGCCATATTGCGAGTTGATAGTAAACACACATGTGACCATCTTGTAGATGCATCTACCAAAACCATATAATATTTGAATGGTCCACATGGAGGGTGAATGGGCCCACATATATCACCCTGTATACGTTCCAGAAATGCGGGGGATTCCATCTTAACTTTAATAGTTGATGGTCTAATAATTAATTTTCCTTGAGAACATGCAACACAAGAGAATTCCTTAAATTGAAGAATCTTTTGATTCTTCATTGCATGTCCATGTGAATTCTCAATTATTTTACGCATCATATTAGAACCAGGATGGCCCAATCGGTCATGCCAAATAATAAAATTATCTTGATTAGTAAACTTCTCATTTACTACGGCATGTGTTTCAATCCTGCTAATACTTGTATAGTACAAGCCGGAGGAAAGAGCAGGTAACATTTCAAGCACATATTTCTTACTGGACATTATTGTAGTAATATAAAGATATTCAATCTTTTCATTATTGGTAGTCTCAATATGATAGCCATTTTGGCGAATATCTTTGAAACTTAATAAGTTTCTTTGAGATTTACTACAATATAGTGCTTCATCAATAGCCAAATTTGTTCCTCCCGGTAGTAATAAATTGGCTCTTCCAGAACCTTCAATTAATCTTGTACTACCGGATATTGTATTAACATCCGCTTCTTTCATTACCAAATAAGAGAAATATCTCTTATCTTTTATAATTGTGTGTGTTGTAGCACTATCCAGAAGACATATATCATCTTTATTAATCTTGAGTCCAACTGAAGACTGGGGAATGTTCATATTCTTCATAAAAAAAAACAAATAATACATTATAAGAAACATGAAAGTCAAGCAAAAAAAAACATTAAGAAATACATTAGGAATGTAGAAAACTAGCAACACATGATGCATTAGGAAAATACACTCAAGAAAAATAAACTAGTTGCAAACATAAAAATAACAACTTTTATAGCTTCATTCCCCAGTAAGATGATTAGTTCTTCAGTCAATATCCTCAAAGAAGTCTCCAACTTCTAAATGAGTAATATTTGTTAGGCCTTCAAAATCATCATCTTTATATGCAAGATGTGCCTTAGAATCATATTTATTTGAGGGACTTGCTTCATCATCATTATTTTGAAAGGTCAAGTGTGCCTCCACATTATTTTCCCTTTTCTTGAGAGAGTCTTGATAAAGTTTAACAAAATGCTTTGGCGTACGACAAATGCGTGCCCAATGACCTCTCATACCACATCGGTGACACATACTAGCTTTACCTTTTGAATGATTAATTTGAGAACCCTTATTGTTCTCCAATTTATTTCCACCATAATGACGATAATTATTTCGCCCCCTGCCACGTCCACGTTTACGACCATGTCCACGACCACGGTAATTATTTTGTTTTCTTTCAAACTTATCATATGTTGCTACAGCATTCACTTCCGGAAATGGAGCTGACCCGGTGGGACGGGCTTCATGATTTTTCATTAACAGAGTATTATTCTGCTCAGCCACGAGTAGGCATGTGATTAACTCAGAATATTTCTTAAAACCTTTTTCACGGTATTGCTGTTGTAGCACCACATTTGAAGCGTGAAAAGTAGAAAATGTTTTTTCCAATAAGTCCTCATCTGTGATAGTGTCTCCACATAATTTTAATAGAGAACTTACTTTAAAGATAGCAGAATTATACTCACTTACGGTTTTAAAGTCTTGCAACCTTAAATGTATCCACTCATACCGAGCTTTCGGTAATACCGTAAGTTTTAGGTGGTCATATCGATCCTTTAAACTAATCCATAATTCAAGTGGATCTTTTACGGTTAAATATTCAGTTTTTAACCCTTCATGTAGATGATGACGAAGAAAAATCATGGCATTTGCTTTATCCCGATTTGATGCTTCATTTCCTTGTATAATAGTATTTCCAAGACCTTTAGCGTCAAGGTGAATTTCAGCATCAAGAACCCATGATAAATAGTTCCTCCCGGTGATGTCAAGTGCAACAAATTCAAGTTTTGATAAGTTTGACATAGTGAAAACTATCATAAAAGATGAATAAGTTAGAGAAATAATTAAATAATTAATGATAACAAAACGATTTAGATAAAAGAAATAAAAATAGAACTATATCATGTTAACAATCTACTATTTTTTTTCTTCATAAAGTAGAAGCTTTTCACTTTATATTATTGATATATATGTGTTAATAGAATTGAACGTGAGTAACATTATTTATGTCCCAATAAATATAAAGCAATTAAACTATAAAATTATTACGTATCAGTTCATTTCTCACTGTTAGAATATTTAAACAAATGGAAATGCAATTATTAGTAATGTGCATGAATTTAATTAGAAATTTAAATATCAAAGTAATGTTGACAACAAATAAGTGAAGTACTAAAATAAACACTCAACTTTGAACATGTTATTAGTTGTAGTGAATATATAATGTATACACAACATACATATGCATACATGATAAACAAAAATGTGAAACAGACGAAAAAAAAAAAGGAACAACAACATGAATTATGTAAATTATCAAATATTGCAAAGAAAAATTTGGGTTGTAAGAGTTAAACATATGATATGTACTGCGATAAAAAAAATTATTATAATGATACATACCTTAATCAAATATGGCTCAACTTAACAGGAGTTAAGAATAAAATTAGAGCTTCGTGCTGATAACGTGTTGTAAAATAAAAGCAATGCAGTAAAATGTAAATAAGAAGAGATAGAAAGAAGGGAGAAGAGTTTTGTTCTTTCACTTTGGTGTATTTTTCCATTGCAATTACATGGCCTTTTATAGGCATAAAAAGCAAAGAAGATTGACATAAAATAAGAGATTTAATCTTTCAATTATTCACAACATGGGCATCCAATGTAGTATCCAATGTAGCATCCAATGTAGCATCCAATGTTGTAAAATTATTCATAACATGTTTAAAATAATGCCCCAAAACAAATAGTTAACTGATTCACTAGCCTTTTGAGATTAGTTAAATTTCAGTTTACGTTTCTCTGAGTAGGGTCATTAACATAGGAAATTGATTATTAATAGTATGTAGATTCATTAAACTACAAACTGGGCTAAATTCAACCCATTTGCATGAATATAGGTAAAAATGGCTTGTAGTTCATTTCACATTTTTTCATATAGTTGGCATATTTTTTTAGCTTAAAGTTCAGATTATATTCTGTTCCATTCGAAGCCACAAATTTCAGGAAACGAATAAATAGTAAGTAAAACATTGGTATAATGAAGATTTTTTCATTTTTAGGACAAAAACAAGTATAGAATATAGTTTACCTTAATGTTGGCCTTTAAAGAAAAGTGAGATGAGCCTTACCGTATCAAATATACAATTGTGCAATTAATAATAAACTTTTATTATTAATTGATATATAAACTTTTAGACTTGGAAGGATAGTTCAGTAAATTTCATGGTCTTTCCCAAAGTTAACATAGACGTAGATGCTTTTGGTGCAATTAATAATAATATACTTTCTTAAGTACGGGTATACATTTATGTAACCCAAATCTAAATCTCAAGGAAGTTGAAATGTGTTAAAGGCCACATGCGTACTACTAGTACGGTGTGGTTCGGAATACTTTTGCACTGCGTTGTAATTCTTATAAAAAGTAAATAATAAAGTGGAATATTAATAAATGCACATAAAAATGGAATATATCTAGAAATCAAATAAAAATAAATACAACAGTTGAGCGACCGTGCTAGAACCACAGGATTTGGGAGTGCCTAACACATTCTCCCGGATTAATAGAATTTCTTATCCGGATTTCTGGATCGCGGACTATTAACAGAGTCATATTTCCTCGGTACGGGATTCAACCGATGGCTTGGGACACCATTAATCTCCAATGTGGCATCTCTGAATCTGAATAAATAAATCTCGTTCTGACTGTCCTTTAAGTAGAAAAACTCCTTCCTTTATTATATCCCTTCCCGAGGTGTAGTAATTCGGTAAAAAGGAGGTGTGACAGTGGAGATAATTGGTGACGATGGTACTAATATTTTCAAAGTGAATGGACAACGACAAAAATCGTATGTGGGGATGGATGACATGAAAGATGTGTCTGTCATAAATCTTGTTGAACCGAAAAAGTCGAGCGAGCCTTAAATGCACTGAACCTACGTCGTGCCACGACGTTGACTAAGGCGCTAGTCGGGAGGCAACCCGATCGTAGTAGTAGTAAGTAATTATGAACACTAACCAATGCAAGTGACAGTGGGAGGGCACTAAGGCATATGAGGACGCACACGTGATCACGCTTGTGAACGTGATACATGCATGATCGCGCATATGAACATGCACCTGAACCCGCACATTTCACCAAACATTCCGCCTTGGATGTGCATGTACATGCGCGACCACAAATACATGCGCTATCTCACATTTGAACGTGCACCTGAATGCGCTAATTAGCCAAACATTCTTCCTTGGACGCGCATGTACATGCGCGATCGCACATATGAACGCACATCTAGTGACCTTTCCGACTAATTGTTTAAATGTTATTTTGTTTCAGACTTTTTTTCTATTTCTACTAATAACCCACCCCAAACGCCAACCCCCCCCCCCCCCAATTCTCCTCATAACCTTAATTCTACACAAAGCCTAAACAACTCAAACCTCCCCCAAACACAAATGCCTCCTTCTTCAATCTCACCCCCACCAAAAATTTTGTTCAATTATCTTTGTTTTCTTTGTGATTTCTTCGTTTCTTTCTTTCAAAGTTGCCATTTTTCATTCTTCTCTAATCCTCATTAACTACAGGTATGTTACTCTTAGCCTAAATTTTTCTCATTCTTTCAAATAATCTCTAGAAATGTTGGTGTGTTTTTAAGCATGTCTTATTTTAGTTATTTATTTTGATAATTGTTTGTTAATAGTAGAATTAGTACTAATTCTTGCATTACTTGTGACTTGTGAGAATTATAGAGGGTTATCTATTTGTTTGGTTGCATTTGGGAGATTTGGTGATGGGTTAATGTTATAAATTGAAGGGAATGGTTTGTTTGTATATAATTCCAACAAGTTGTTTGTAAAAATGCCTCAATGACTGAAATTATGTAATAATGACCACATATGCGCATGAAGTCTGAGTAACCACAGTACGTCACATGTTTTATCGTTACGAGGTACTCATTTGTCAACGATTTGCACACACCATGGCTTCATCAAAGAAACGACGCACAACCGGTCCATCAACTAGCACACAAGCCTCTAGGTCGCGAGGGGCTGCAACTGAACGCCCTTTTGATGCTAAAAATTTTGTCTCAGCTAAGGCCCAGGACCAATTTGTCGAGAAGCTTGCTAGGAAGCCAATTCCTGAAAGGGGCATTGACATCTGATCACTAGAGTGCTATTGCCCTCAGATCTATGACAAGCTAATCTAAAGTGGCCTCCAAACTTTCATAAATGAACCCGATGAAGGCAACGTCATGGTTGTAAGGGAATTCTATGCCAACGCATCGAACCACGACATCGTAATAGTTACAGTACGACGCAGGGCAATGAATGCTTCAGTTGAAGCAATAAGGGTGTTATACCAGCTACCACCACCTGTGATAGACTATGACGACTTCTATATATATATATATGATTGTGACATAACCCAGGCAAAATGGCAACGCTTCTTCGAAACAATTTGTGTACTTGGAAAAGAAGTGGTTTGGATGGACAGTGGTGAGAAGTTCCATTGCTCCGCACATACTTCTGAAGCAAAATGCTGGTTGTAGCTAATTAACTACAGGTTGATTCTATCACACAACACGACTGAAGTGAATGCACCCAAAGCTGCCTTGATTTTGTATTTTGTTAATAAGCACAACTTCGATATGGCCAAAGCTATCCATGACGAGATGTTTGTCCGCAGTCGCATAAAAATCTATGGATTTTTCTACCCCTCCTTAATCACTCAGCTCTGTAGGGACGCACGAGTACCAGAAAATATAGCAGCAGATGGCTTGGTAAGAGACGACTGCAAGTTCTGAACGGATAATGTTACCACCGGTAAGGAGCCAGGAGTAGTAGTGGTGGAAACTAGTAGTAGCTCAGACGATGAGGACGATGAAGATGAGGAAGCGGAGCATGAGAGTGATGAACAACAGGCCCTAGAGTCCGAGGTAGCAGTTGCAGCTCCATCAAGGGCATCCACTTCATCACAACCACGTAGGAGCACAAGAATGACCGCTTTGGAACTCGAGATGGCCGAGTTGCGTACTTTAGTCAACTATTTAGGTGCCCGTGTAGAGGTAGTTGCTGACAGACAAATACAATCTAAAAAGATGTTCTTAGGGTGGGTAAGAGCTCTGGGTCGCACATGCAACATGAACCCAGCCATCGTATTTGACCAAGAGTGACCTGTGACGACCCAAAGGGTCATCACTTATTTGATTAATCATTTCGAGCTTCTGAGGCCTTGAAAACCTCATTCTATGTTGCCTCGATTTGCGTGCACAGTCCGGGCACAAAGCTGAAAAATAATTATGTTGAAATATGTGAACTATGTGAAAAAGTAGAAGAAATTTGATATTAATATTGATATGGTTGACTTTGGTCAACATTTTTGGTAAACGGACCCGGATCCGTGATTTGACTATTTCAGAAAATCCGTAGAAAAATATGGAACTTGGGCATATGTCCGGAATTGAAATCCGAGGTCTAGAACCCCGGTAAAAGAATTTTTCTGTTAAATTGTTTTTTGAAAATATTTAAGCAAAATGAAACTGAAATTTGATTGAAAAGTGGTGATATCAGGCTCGTATTTTGGTTCCGACGCCCGGTACATGTCATATATATTGGTTAAGCGCTTTCTGTAAAGTTTGGTTGAAAACGGACGTCGTTTGACGTGTTTCGGCCTTAAATTGGAAATTTTGGAAATTATGAAATTTTAAAGAATTCTTGAGTTTTAAGGCTCAATTCATTGATTTTGATGTTATTTTAGCGATTTGATCGTGCGAACAAGTTCGTATGATGTTTTTGAGTTAGTGTGCATATTTGGTTTGAATCCCCGAGGGCTCGGGTGAGTTTCGGATAGGTAACGGGATGGTTTTGAACTTGAAATTACAGCAGAAACTCTGCAATTTTTGCACAGAGATTTTCTTCTATGCGATCGCATAGGTGAGGCTGCGATCGCATAGAGCAAAGATTAGAGGTCCCAAAAATCCTTCCGTGCGATCGCAATAGAGCCCATGCGATCGCATAACTTCCACTTTTCCTCCTATGCGATCGCATACTATCCTTCGCGATCGCATAGAGTAAGACTGAGGCCCAGAATTTCCTTCTATGTGATCGCGTACCATTCCCTGCGATCGCATAGAGTAATTTCAGTTCATCCATTTCCTTCTATGCGATCGCATAAGACCTCCGCGATCGCATAGAGTAATTTTGTTGTCCCCATTTTTCTTCTATGCGATCGCATCACAGGCCCTGCGATCGCATAGAGTAAATTTTCGCCCAGTGAATTTAAGACAGAAAACAGAACAGAAACGGGATAAAAATCCCATTTCTGTTCAACTCTCTTCTCCACAGCATTTTAGGCGATTTTTGAGGCATTCTTCATCAAAGTTCATTGGGTAAGTATTGTTAACTCGTTTTCTTCATTTTTCATCAACATCAATCAAATCCTTAGGCTTAAACATGTATAAATTGGTTGAAAATTTGGGAAATGGGTATAGTTAGGGCTTTCAAAGAATTTGCGATTTAGACCTCGTTTTGGAGTCGAACTTAAGAACAAATTGTATATTTGAACTCATGGAAGATTGGGTGAACTTGTTTTGGTTCGAAACTTGAGTTTCGATTATGTGGGCCCGGGGTCGATTTTTACTATTCCGGGCATAATGTTGTAAAAACCATATTTAGCAATATGAACTAGTTTGTTAAGTAGAATTGATGATATTAAATCAATTGTGTATAGATACGATTGGATTGGAGTCAAATTCAAAAGGAAAAGGCATTGCTACGGATTGAATCGTTCGTAAACTTTCGAGGTAAGTGTTTGTTCTATCCTAGCTTGAGGGAATAGGATTATGTGTTATGTGTTATGTGATCGAGTGCGGTGTATGGGTTGTGGTGACGAGCATCCATACACTGGCGTCTAGTATGACCGTGAGTCATTGGAAAATGATATTTTGAGATATATTACAGGTGAATCGTTATTGTTCTCCCTTGTTGGGACTTGTTGTGAAGATAATTATTGATTGCCCTTGATGGGACGATTTATGAATTGTTGTTTCTTTCTCTGCCCTTAACCGTGATTGTTATTTGGGTGAGGAAGAGTGATAATGCACGAAGGGTGATGCCGTGCCATGTTTATTTATTTATGCACGAAGGTTAATGCCGTGCCATGTTTATTTATTGATTATGCACGAAGGATCATGCCGTGCCTCGTTATTGAACCATGTACGAAGGATCATGCCGTACTATGGATGTGAGGATGAGAGTAAAAGCACGAAGGGTGATGCCGTGTACTTTATTTGTTTATTTGGTGAGGATGAGAGTAAAAGCACGAAGGGTGATGCCGTGCAATTGTTTGCTATTCCTTGACTTGATATTACTTGTTTTTCCATTATATTTTATTTGGGTGATGCCGTGCAATTGTTTGCCATTTCTTGACTTGATATTACTTGTGTTTCCATTATACCTTGTTTTCCTTGTGAACTTATTTGATTGTTATTTGGGTGAGGAAGAGTGATAATGCACGAAGGGTGATGCCGTGCCATGTTTATTTATTTATTTATGCACGAAGGATCATGCCGTGCCCTATTATTGAACCATGTACGAAGGATCATGCCGTACCATGGATGTGAGGATGAGAGTAAAAGCACGAAGGGTGATGCCGTGTACTTTATTTGCTTATTTGGTGAGGATGAGAGTAAAAGCACGAAGGGTGATGCCGTGCAACTGTCTGCTATTTCTTCAATTGATATTACTTGTGTTTACATTACACTTTGTTTTTCCTTGTGAAATTATTAACTCGTGGTTAATTGTTGAATTCTTTAAGATATTCCTTATTGTGTTAATACTTGATTATTTCTTGTTATTTTGTGGTACACATATATATATATTGAATTGCACGGGGTTATGTGGGTGTCTGGTCCTAGGCTTGTCACTACTTCGCCGGGATAGGCCAGGCACTTACCCAGCACATGGGGTCGGTTGTGCTGATGCTACACTTCTGTGCGTTTTTGCACAGGTCCAGGTTACGATCAGGAACAGCAGCAGCAGTAAATAGATTGCGTGGGAGTTGATCATATTTGAGACCGAGGTAGCTTGCAGACGTCCGCAGGCCCGGCGTCTCTTTCTTTATTTATGTTAATAGCTGTAGTCTCATTGTTCCGAGACAAACAGAATTATGTTATATTTCTTTCAGACTTTTATGTGTAGTATTCCATAGTAGTTTGTGAGTTGGTGACTCCACGTCTTGGGTAGAGGATTTCAGTATGATTTTCACCGTGTGATTTGTTATTCCGCATTTATTTAATTAAAATTTTGTTAAAAACAGGATAGTATGAATACAGTGGCTTGCCTAGCTACCACGAGTAGGCGCCATCACGATCCCGATGTTGGGGGAAAATCCGGGTCGTGACAAGTTGGTATCTGTAAGGCCCCGTAAAATTTTTGTGCATAAAACCTAGTAGATGTGGTGTCATGGTCCAAATGATGTGTTAGGAATGCGTAGAATTCTTCGCGGCTCGCCGCGGTTCGGACCCTTGGTAGTGATTTAAGCTTCGAAAATATAGAGAAATAATTTTTCCGAAAAAGTGTCAAATATGCGGTCAAAAATGCGACCGCAAACCTGACATGCGGACCGCATTCTTGCCGCAAAACGTTCCAGAGAGTTGCCCAAAATCGTGTCAAAAGTGCGGTCGATATGCGATCGCATGTCAAATCTGCGGTGCACTTTTGCGACCACAGAATCAACATGCGGTCCGCATAGTGACCGCATTCCTTAACAGAACCTGCACAACTTTGAGGCCATTCTGCGGTCACTTTGCGGACCGCATGTGGATTCTGCGGTCGCATAGTGACCGCATATTCGACCCCGGCCCAGATTTTGTAACATTTTGTCACGACCCGGATTTTTCCCCCAACATCGGGATCGTGATGGCGCCTACTCGTGGTAGCTAAGCAAGCCACTGTATTCATACTATCCTGTTTTTAATAAAATTTTAATTAAATAAATGCGGAATAACAAATCACACGGTGAAAATCATACTGAAATCCTCTACCCAAGACGTGGAGTCACCAACTCACAAACTACTATGGAATACTACACATAAAAGTCTGAAAGAAATATAACATAATTCTGTTTGTCTCGGAACAATGAGACTACAGCTATTAACATAAATAAAGAAAGAGACGTCGGGCCTGCGGACGTCTGCAAGCTACCTCGGTCTCAAATATGATCAACTCCCACGCAATCTATTTATTGCTGCTGCTGCTGCCTGATCGTAACCTGGACCTGTGCAAAAACGCACGAAGTGTAGTATCAGCACAACCGACCCCATGTGTCTGGTAAGTGCTCGGCCTATCCCGGCGAAGTAGTGACAAGCCTAGGACCGGACACCCACATAACCCGTGCAATTCAATATATATATATATGTGTACCACAAAATAACAAGAAATAATCAAGTATTAACACAATAAGGAATATCTTAAAGAATTCAACAATTAATCACAGTTAATAATTTCACAAGGAAAAACAAAGTGTAATGTAAACACAAGTAATATCAATTGAAGAAATAGCAGACAGTTGCACGGCATCACCCTTCGTGCTTTTACTCTCATCCTCACCAAATAAGCAAATAAAGTACACGGCATCACCCTTCGTGCTTTTACTCTCATCCTCACATCCATGGTACGGCAGGATCCTTCGTACATGGTTCAATAATAGGGCACGGCATGATCCTTCGTGCATAAATAAATAAATAAACATGGCACGGCATCACCCTTCGTGCATTATCACTCTTCCTCACCCAAATAACAATCAAATAAGTTCACAAGGAAAACAAGGTATAATGGAAACACAAGTAATATCAAGTCAAGAAATGGCAAACAATTGCACGGCATCACCCAAATAAAATATAATGGAAAAACAAGTAATATCAAGTCAAGGAATAGCAAACAATTGCACGGCATCACCCTTCGTGCTTTTACTCTCATCCTCACCAAATAAACAAATAAAGTACACGGCATCACTCTTCGTGCTTTTACTCTCATCCTCACATCCATAGTACGGCATGATCCTTCGTACATGGTTCAATAACAGGGCACGGCATGATCCTTCGTGCATAACCAATAAATAAACATGGCACGGCATTAACCTTCGTGCATAAATAAATAAACATGGCACGGCATCACCCTTCGTGCATTATCACTCTTCCTCACCCAAATAACAATCACAGTTAAGGGCAGAGAAAGAAACAACAATTCATAAATCGTCCCATCAAGGGCAATCAATAATTATCTTCACAACAAGTCCCAACAAGGGAGAACAATAACGATTCACCTGTAATATATCTCAAAATATCATTTTCCAATGACTCACGGTCATACTAGACGCCGGTGTATGGATGCTCGTCACCACAGCCCCATACACCGCACTCGATCACATAACACATAACACATAATCCTATTCCCTCAAGCTAGGATAGAACAAACACTTACCTCGAAAGTTTACGAACGATTCAATCCGTAGCAATGCCTTTTCCTTTTGAATTTGACTCCAATCCAATTGTATCTATACACAATTGATTTAATATCATCAATTCTACTTAACAAACTAGTTCATATTGCTAAATATGGTTTTTTTTTACAACATCCTGCCCGGAATAGTAAAACCGACCCCGGGCCCACATAATCGAAACTCAAGTTTCGAACCAAAATAAGTTCACCCAATCTTCCATGAGTTCAAATATACAATTTGTTCTTAAGTTCGACTCCAAAACGAGGTCTAAATCGCAAATTCTTTGAAAGCCCTAACTATACCCATTTCTCAAATTTTCAACCAATTTATACATGTTTAAGCCTAAGGATTTGATTGATGTTGATGAAAAATGAAGAAAACGAGTTAACAATACTTACCCAATGAACTTTGATGAAGAAATGCCTCAAAAATCGCCTAAAATGTTGTGGAGAAGAGAGTTGAACAGAAATGGGATTTTTATCCCGTTTCTGTTCTGTTTTCTGTCTTAAATTCACTGGGCGAAAATTTACTCTATGCGATCGCAGGGCCTGTGATGCGATCGCATAGAAGAAAATAAGGAGACAGCAAAATTGCTCTATGCGATCGCGGAGGACAAATGCGATCGCATAGCAGAAAATGGATGAACTGAAATTACTCTATGCAATCGCAGGGAATGGTACGCGATCGCATAGAAGGAAATTCTGGGCCTCAGTCTTACTCTATGCGATCGCGAGGAATAGTATGCGATCGCATAGGATGAAAAGTGGAAGCTATGCGATCGCATGGGCTCTATTGCGATCGCACAGAAGGATTTTTGGGACCTCTAATCTTTGCTCTATGCGATCGCACCTCACCTATGCGATCGCATAGAAGAAAATCTCTGTGCAAAAATTGCAGAGTTTCTGCTGCAATTTCAAGTTCAAAACCATCCCGTTACCTATCCGAAACTCACCCGAGCCCTCGGGGATTCAAACCAAATATGCACACTAACTCAAAAACATCATACGAACTTGCTCGCGCGATCAAATCACCAAAATAACATCAAAATCAAGGAATTTAGCCTTAAATCTCAAGAATTCTTTCAAAATTTCATAACTTCCAAACTTTCCAATTTAAGGCCGAAACACGTCCAACGACGTCCGTTTCCAACCAAACTTTACAGGAAGCGCTTAACCAATATATATGACCTGTACCGGGCGTCGGAACCAAAATACGAGCCCGATACCCGTACTTTTTAATAAAAAATCATTTTCATTTTCCTTAAACATTTTCAGAAAACAATTTAACAGAAAAATTCTTTTAATGGGGTTCTAGACCTCGGATTTCAATTCCGGACATATGCCTAAGTTTCATATTTTTCTACGGATTTTCTGAAATAGTCAAATCACGGATCCGGGTCCGTTTACCAAAAATGTTGACCAAAGTCAACCATATCAATATTAATATCAAAATTCTTCTACTTTTTCACATATTTCACATATTTCAACATAATTATTTTTCAGCTTTGTGCCCGGACTGTGCACGCAAATCGAGGCAACATAGAATGAGGTTTTCAAGGCCTCCGAAGCTCGAAATTATTAATAAAATAAGTGATGACCCTTTGGGTCGTCACAATCTCCACCTCTAAAACAACCGTTCGTCCTCGAACGGACAAAAGAAAGAAGTACCTGAGTCGGGAAACAAATGTGGGTAGCGATTCCGTATATCAGACTCGGACTCCCAGGTCGATGCCTCAGGAGGATGACCTCTCTACTGAACACGCACAGAAGGATAACTCTTCGACCTCAACTGTCGAACCTGCCGGTCTAGAATGGCTACCGGCTCCTCCTCGTAAGATAGATCATTGTCCAATTGGACAGTACTGAAGTCTAACACATGTGTGGGATCGTCGTGGTATCTCCGAAGCATAGATACATGAAAAACTGGATGCACGGCTGATTAGCTAGGCGGCAAAGCTAATTTGTAAGCCACCCCTCCCACTCTGTCTAGAATCTCAAATGGACCAATATACCTAGGGCTGAGCTTGCCCTTCTTCCCAAACCTCATCACGCCCTTCATAGGCGACACTCGGAGCAATACTTGCTCACCGACCATGAAATCTACATCTCGAACCTTACGATCCGCATAAGTCTTCTCTCTGGACTGAGTGGCACGCAATCTCTCCTGGATAATTTTGACCTTATCCAAGGCCTCCGGAACTAAGTCTGTACCCAACAACCGAGCCTCTCCCGGTTCAAACCACCCAACTGGTGATCGACATCGCCTACCATACAACGCCTCATACGAGCCATCTGGATGCTAGATTGGTAACTGTTATTGTAAGCGAACTCTGCTAATGGCAGAAACTGGTCCCACGAGCCTCCGAAATCAATAACACAGGCTCGAAGCATGTCCTCAAGAATCTGAATAGTCCTCTCGGACTGGCCATCCGTCCGAGGATGAAATGCTGTACTCAACTGAACCTGAGTGCCTAACTCCCGCTGGACCGCTCTCCAGAACCGCGAGGTAAACTGCGTACCCCGATCAGAGATAATAGATACCGGCACCCCATGGAGACGAACAATCTCCCTAATGTAAACCTCCGCTAACCTCTCCGACGAGTAGGAGACAGATACTGGAATAAAGTGTGCTGATTTGGTCAGCCTATCAACAATGACCCAAATAGCATCAAATTTCCTCCGAGTCAAAGGAAGTCGAGTAACGAAGTCCATAGTGATCCGCTCCCATTTCCACTCGGGAATTTCAATCCTCTGGAACACACCACCAGGTCTCTGGTGCTCATATTTCACCTGCTGACAATTTAGACACCGAGCGACATACGCAACGATATCTTTCTTCATTCTGCGCCACCAATAGTGTTGTCGTAAGTCCTGGTACATCTTCGCGGCGTCTGGGTGAATAGAATACCGTGAACTGTGGGCCTCTGCTAAGATCAACTCTCGAATCCCTTCGACATTAGGTACACAAACTCGACCCCTGCAATTTCAATATCCCATCATCATCTAAACTTACCTGTGTGGCACCTCCCCGCTGTACTGTATCTCTCAACTCACGCAAATGAGGATCATCAAATTGCTTCTCACGGATACGCTCTAATAAGGAAGAACGAGCGACCGTGCAGGCTAACACTCTGCTAGGCTCAGAAATGTCTAGTCTCACGAACCGGTTGGCTAAGGCCTGGACATCTAGAGCTAATGGTCTCTGATTGACCGGAATGTATGCAAGACTACCCATGCCGGCATACTTTCTACTCAATGCATCGGCCACCACATTGGCCTTACCTGGGTGATATAAGATAGTAACATCATAGTCTTTTAGCAACTCTAACCATCTCCGCTGTCATATTCAACTCTTTCTGCTTAAACAAATACTGAAGACTCTTATGATCGGTGTATACTTCACATGCTACACCATACAAATAATGCCTCCAGATCTTCAATGCGTGAATAATTGCCGCCAATTCTAGATCATGCACTGGATAGTTCTTCTCATGAATCTTCAACTGCCTCGAAGCATAGGCAATAACCTTGCCATCCTGCATTAACACTGCACCAAGCCCAATACGGGAAGCATCACAATAAACAGTATAAGGTCCCGTACTTGTGGGTAAAATCAATACCGGTGCTGTAGTCATGGCTGTCTTGAGCTTTTGAAAGCTCGCCTCACATTCATCTGACTATTCAAATTGAACACCTTTCTGTGTCAATCTGGTCAGTGGGGTTGCAATAGATGAAAACCCCTCGCCGATAATAACCCGCTAATCCCAAGAAACTCCAAATCTTTGTGGCTGATGTTAGTCTAGGTCAGTCCTTGACTGCCTCAATCTTCTTCGGATCAACCTGAATACCTGCTGCCGTCACAATATGACCCAGGAATGCAACTGAACTTAGCCAAAATTCACACTTTGAAAATTTTGCATATAGTTGGCTATCTTTCAGAGTCTGTAAGGCCACTCTGAGATGTTGCGCATGCTCCTCCTAACTGCAGGAGTAGGTCAATATGGAAACAATGAAGACTACAACGAACAAGTCTAAATAAGGCACGAACACCTCATGCGTATGCACATATCCATGACTCTGAAGTCTGGCCATAAGAGTTGTTCTTAAATTACAACATTGTCAATTAACCCCGTTATCAAATATCTTATTCCAAAACTCCCACTTTACTCAGAATGAGGTATCGTGACCTCGTGATTATTTTCCCGAATTAATGCGTCATATTTATCCTTACCCGGTGCTCGTCTCAAGGGCTAAGCTCAACGGTTTCAAAATAGAAATGGCTAAATATGAACAGAAACTATACAAGAATTGTCAAATAATCCTAACGGGCATGACTCTTATTTACGAATGCAATACGAAAATATTAATTTCATAAAAGAAGAATTTTAAACACATATACTCTTACTACCAGGACCCAGTCCTCATATGATATCCACCGCAGCTTGAAGCTCGGCTTATAAATATTTCACATTATGCCAAAAATTGGAGGATCTCATCCTCAACTCTGAATCACAGTGCTTGCACATCATATCATCTGAAATTTTTCATTTCCTTTCTTTCTTCCTTTCAATAATTGTCCGTCAAAGATAATCACGACATAAAATAAGCCCTCATACTGATAGGGAGCACAATTAACGATTAAAATTAGTTATCCCGAAAATTATATCAAAACCCACTGTAATAAGTAATATAAAGTCACTCTTAGCCTCATGGATATTTTAGTGACTAACACCTAATAATAGGGATGTCTATCCTCATGTAATATCTCAACGTGAGTATTTCCCTAAGTAGGTTTGATGATTACGATACTCGCTCATGAATGGAGCATGTTAAAAGGACTCGCCTAAATTTTCTTTCAAAAACCAAATTAAATTAAGGGAAAAATTATTCTGTCTATAACAATCTGAATTATACGTGTGATGACCACATTTGGTGTAGTGACCTCCCTCATATCATAAAAATTATATCAATGGTCGGGTCTCCACCTCTAGGATTTTCACCTCCACCTCTAACATCATAACCTCTACATCCTGGCTGGCCATGTAGGATAATTATTAACTGCAATGGAGCGTGTAGCCTGAGTGCTTTCCTAAAATTGTATTTCTCCAATATTCCACATTCACAGCAATTCCTTTAAGGATCGGTTAACTTATTGCTCATGGCAATATATATTCGGACACAGTCATTGTGACCTGGTACAACCGTTCAGATCGCACATACCACATATTGCAGAGAATCTCGGGGTGACGTCTTCATAACATTTTCAAAAAAATAGAGTTTAGTAGATAGCGTTGCATTGGCCGGCTTGCCCTCTTGGTAATCTTGTCACAAACATTGATGGCCAATTTCCTCTTTTGCTATGTTGGCTTAACACCGTTGAGCTACCCCGTTTACTCACAAACTCTTCGTTATTCTTCTGGGGCGATTTCTTACCCCATGAAATGAACCAACCTTAAATATGTATACATTATTTAGAGGACCTTTCTATACCATATATATATAGTCCAATAACTCACCATATTTGCCTTCACAACTCCAACACATCGACCGGACGTCAAGGTCCGTTGAAACCCAACACGATTTATTAGGTGATCTCCTGATATAATTGCATCTTCCGTTGGGACCATAACCGATGTGGTAAATACATTATCTTCCCACTATTTCTGTGTGCCTTCTGTAGCACAGTAAAATGAACTCCTCGCATTCGACTATTCCCACGTTCTGTAATTCCTCATAAGAACTGTCAAGCACAATCTCGTGGGTTCTCAAAAGATGCACCGCTGAAGGTGGCAGCGAAGACTTTGGTGAAACCTATATGTCCTCCGTAAAACTTTTGAAGGCATAGTTGATCTATCACCAGCCTGTGCCATTGTTCGGCTGGATAAGCGGGTACGTGACTACGCCATTCGTGGGAAGACAAGAGTGGAAATTTAACTTAACACTTTGAAGAACAAATTCGCGCGATAAGAAAGAACAAATAAGAGACTCTTTCCTAACTCAATAGACTCTGGAGGACAAGTACAGACGTCTCCGTACCTACCTCTCAAACTCTACTAATCTTGTTCGTGAGTGGTGAGACCTATGTAACCTAGAGCTCTGATACCAACTTGTCACGACCCGGATTTTTCCCCCAACATCGGGATCGTGATGGCGCCTACTCGTGGTAGCTAGGCAAGCCACTGTATTCATACTATCCTGTTTTTAATAAAATTTTAATTAAATAAATGCGGAATAACAAATCACACGGTGAAAATCATACTGAAATCCTCTACCCAAGACGTGGAGTCACCAACTCACAAACTACTATGGAATACTACACATAAAAGTCTGAAAGAAATATAACATAATTCTGTTTGTCTCGGAACAATGAGACTACAGCTATTAACATAAGTAAAGAGAGAGACGCCAGGCTTGCGGACGTCTGCAAGCTACCTCGGTCTCAAATGTGATCAAACTTCCACGCAAATTGATTTACTGCTGCTGCTCCCGATCGTAACCTCGACCTGTGCAAAAACGCACAGAAGTGTAGTATCAGCACAACCGACCCCATGTGCTGGTAAGTGCCTGGCCTATCCCGGCGAAGTAGTGACAAGCCTAGGACCAGACACCCACATAACCTGTGCAATTCAATATATATATATATGTGTACCACAAAATAACAAGAAATAATCAAGTATTAACACAATAAGGAATATCTTAAAAAATTCAACAATTAATCACAGTTAATAATTTCACAAGGAAAAACAAAGTGTAATGTAAACACAAGTAATATCAATTGAAGAAATAGCAGACAGTTGCACGGCATCACCCTTCGTGCTTTTACTCTCATCCTCACCAAATAAGCAAATAAAGTACACGGCATCACCCTTCGTGCTTTTACTCTCATCCTCACATCCATGGTACGGCAGGATCCTTCGTACATGGTTCAATAATAGGGCACGGCATGATCCTTCGTGCATAAATAAATAAATAAACATGGCACGGCATCACCCTTCGTGCATTATCACTCTTCCTCACCCAAATAACAATCAAATAAGTTCACAAGGAAAACAAGGTATAATGGAAACACAAGTAATATCAAGTCAAGAAATGGCAAACAATTGCACGGCATCACCCAAATAAAATATAATGGAAAAACAAGTAATATCAAGTCAAGGAATAGCAAACAATTGCACGGCATCACCCTTCGTGCTTTTACTCTCATCCTCACCAAATAAACAAATAAAGTACACGGCATCACCCTTCGTGCTTTTACTCTCATCCTCACATTCATAGTACGGCATGATCCTTCGTACATGGTTCAATAACAGGGCACGGCATGATCCTTCGTGCATAATCAATAAATAAACATGGCACGGCATTAACCTTCGTGCATAAATAAATAAACATGGCACGGCATCACCCTTCGTGCATTATCACTCTTCCTCACCCAAATAACAATCACGGTTAAGGGCAGAGAAAGAAACAACAATTCATAAATCGTCCCATCAAGGGCAATCAATAATTATCTTCACAACAAGTCCCAACAAGGGAGAACAATAACGATTCACCTGTAATATATCTCAAAATATCATTTTCCAATGACTCACGGTCATACTAGACGCCGGTGTATGGATGCTCGTCACCACAGCCCATACACCGCACTCGATCACATAACACATAACACATAATCCTATTCCCTCAAGCTAGGATAGAACAAACACTTACCTCGAAAGTTTACGAACGATTCAATCCGTAGCAATGCCTTTTCCTTTTGAATTTGACTCCAATCCAATTGTATCTATACACAATTGATTTAATATCATCAGTTCTACTTAACAAACTAGTTCATATTGCTAAATATGGTTTTTTTACAACATCCTGCCCTGGAATAGTAAAAACCGACCCCGGGCCCACATAATCGAAACTCAAGTTTCGAACCAAAATAAGTTCACCCAATCTTCCATGAGTTCAAATATACAATTTGTTCTTAAGTTCGACTCCAAAACGAGGTCTAAATCGCAAATTCTTTGAAAGCCCTAACTATACCCATTTCTCAAATTTTCAACCAATTTATACATGTTTAAGCCTAAGGATTTGATTGATGTTGATGAAAAATGAAGAAAACGAGTTAACAATACTTACCCAATGAACTTTGATGAAGAAATGCCTCAAAAATCGCCTAAAATGCTGTGGAGAAGAGAGTTGAACAGAAATGGGATTTTTATCCCGTTTCTGTTCTGTTTTCTGTCTTAAATTCACTGGGCGAAAATTTACTCTATGCGATCGCAGGGCCTGTGATGCGATCGCATAGAAGAAAATAAGGAGACAGCAAAATTGCTCTATGCGATCGCGGAGGACAAATGCGATCGCATAGCAGGAAATGGATGAACTAAAATTACTCTATGCGATCGCAGGGAATGGTACGCGATCGCATAGAAGGAAATTCTGGGCCTCAGTCTTACTCTATGCGATCGCGAGGAATAGTATGCGATCGCATAGGATGAAAAGTGGAAGCTATGCGATCGCATGGGCTCTATTGCGATCGCACAGAAGGATTTTTGGGACCTCTAATCTTTGCTCTATGCGATCGCACCTCACCTATGCGATCGCATAGAAGAAAATCTCTGTGCAAAAATTGCAGAGTTTCTGCTGCAATTTCAAGTTCAAAACCATCCCGTTACCTATCCGAAACTCACCCGAGCCCTCGGGGATTCAAACCAAATATGCACACTAACTCAAAAACATCATACGAACTTGCTCGCGCGATCAAATCACCAAAATAACATCAAAATCAAGGAATTTAGCCTTAAATCTCAAGAATTCTTTCAAAATTTCATAACTTCCAAACTTTCCAATGTAAGGCCGAAACACGTCAAACGACGTCCGTTTCCAACCAAACTTTACAGGAAGCGCTTAACCAATATATATGACCTGTACCGGGCGTCGGAACCAAAATACGAGCCCGATACCCGTACTTGTTAATAAAAAATCATTTTCATTTTCCTTAAACATTTTCAGAAAACAATTTAACAGAAAAATTCTTTTAATGGGGTTCTAGACCTCGGATTTCAATTCCGGACATATGCCTAAGTTTCATATTTTTCTACGGATTTCCTGAAATAGTCAAATCACGGATCCGGGTCCGTTTACCAAAAATGTTGACCAAAGTCAACCATATCAATATTAATATCAAAATTCTTCTACTTTTTCACATATTTCACATATTTCAACATAATTATTTTTCAGCTTTGTGCCCGGACTGTGCACGCAAATCGAGGCAACATAGAATGAGGTTTTCAAGGCCTCAGAAGCTCGAAATTATTAATAAAATAAGTGATGACCCTTTGGGTCGTCACACATTTTGACCCGATCTCTTCTTTAATATAACACACTTCTTCTTCATTTTATCATATTATCTTGCCAAAAATTAAAGAGAGAAGAGAGGGTTTTTAGAGAGAGAAGTTCTTCATCTTCAAAGATTGTTCCAACCACTTAATTCCAAGGGATCCTAGGGCAAGGATTCAACTTCCCCAATCTTTTCAAGGTAAAAACCCTAACTATTTTCTTGATTTTCAGTTTTAATTGGGTAAAGAGAGGTTTTCATATAATAGCTTTTAAAAGTAGAATTTTTACACTCATGCATGATTATTGAACTTGATTTCTAGTAAAAAGAAGTGAGTAGAAGTAAGAGTCTTCAAGAACAAGGTTGGCAAGAGTAAGATAGC
Source organism: Nicotiana noctiflora (assembly GCA_032618575.1). Taxonomy (NCBI): domain Eukaryota; kingdom Viridiplantae; phylum Streptophyta; class Magnoliopsida; order Solanales; family Solanaceae; genus Nicotiana; species Nicotiana noctiflora. The sequence continues at coordinate 92,530 of JASVEL010011019.1, forward strand.
TTGGGTAAGCATAAAGTAGGTAGTTAACGGAAGAAAACTCACCACCAGGTATGTATGGCTAATTTTGATTCTTGTAAAATCGCCCAAATGTGTGCGAATTGTTTTGGCATGTGTCAAATTGAGAAATTTTACGTAATCCTTTGATTTCCTTGTTGAGCATTTGATTGATGTTGAACTATGTATGGTATGAAATATGAATTGAAAGATAAAAAGGTAATCGAGGTTGGTAAAGAATTGGGAACAACCATTGTGATGGCATATTTGGCTTATTGTGGAAAGACTTTGAAACACCTTAATTGTGGTGAATTGTTGAACATGATTATGTGGGCATTTTCGATTTTGGAATACTTGTAACATGGTTGTGATATTGAATTGAGAAGAAATTGAGAACATGAACCAATGTGTAAGTTGCTTATTTGAACTTGTTGAAATTGTGTGTAGTACCTTATCTGCTGTTTGAAATTGTTGTGTTTTCAACTGTAAGGCGGGGTCGTGTTGCGCGCCGCAACGTGGTGAAATAAGGTGTGGGTTGGGGTGATAAGGGTGGCCGAGGTAATAAGGGTGGTCGGGGGCAATAAGGATGGAAAGCGATCGAAATCGCTATTGAAAATTGATACAAAAATCAATAATGTGAAATTGTGAAAGGAGACAGCAGGAGAGTTTGCAACCTGTGGGGCACCGATTGCCCCTTTGTTTGACTACTTGTGCTTTACGTGATTGATTGGTTATTGTTAAATTGGTTGATTGTAGAAAGTGCTTTGTGTTGAGAATTATTTGAAATAAGAAAAATGTGGAAACATGGTTGGTTGGCTTAATTAATTGTTGATGTAATTTAATGGCTTGAGTTTACTTGGGACAAAGTTTGTCCATACATACCAGTACAATTCAAGTGTACTGACGTCCCTTTGCCGGGGGCGCTACATTCGTGTCATGATTGTAGGTGGATCAGTAGCAGGCACTTCAGCTCATCGGCAGTAGTATCCTTCTCCTTCCACTGCCCGTTTTGGTGAGCCCCTTTCTTCCTCGGGGCCTTGTGTGGTTCTTGCCACTTCGGTTTAGATTTTCATTTTGGTTTTGTAAGGTATAGCCGGAGCCTTGTTACCGGCAAGTATTGTATTTCCCTTTTGTATCCTAGAGGCTCTGTAGACATGTAAACTGTGGGACTCCAGTCTTATGTATATATTGTGTTATGCCGGGCGTTGTAAAAATTGAAATCTAGTTAATGAATCACTCGTATCGTTTTATTTGTTTAATGTGAAATCAATTATGATTAGTAATATATTTGGTTAATGAGAAACAGTCATCACAGGGGTAACGCGTGGGAATGAAAGGCACCAAGTCCGCTTGACTGGGGCAACCCGGTCAGGCGCCAGTCATGTTCCTCGATTTGGGGCGTGACAGTATCAAAGCCCTAGGTTACATAGGTCTCACCACTCATGAACAAGCTTAGTAGAGTTTGAGAGGTAGGTACGGAGACGTCTGTACTTGTCCTCCAGAGTCTATTGAGTTAGGAAAGAGTCTCTTATTTGTTCTTTCTTATCGTGCGAATTTGTTCTTCAAAGTGTTAAGTTAAATTTCCACTCTTGTCTTCCCACGAATGGCGTAGTCACGTATCGCTTATCCAGCCGAACAATGGCACAGGCTGGTGATAGATCAACTATGCCTTCAAAAGTTTTACGGAGGACGGATAGGTTTCACCAAAGTCTTCGCTACCACCTTCAGCGGTGCATCTTTTGAGAACCCACGAGATTGTGCTTGACAGTTCTTATGAGGAATTACGGAACGTGGGAATAGTCGAATGCGAGGAGTTCATTTTACTGTGCTACAGAAGGCACACAGAAATAGTGGGAAGATAATGTATTTACCACATCGGTTATGGTCCCAACGGAAGATGCAATTATATCAGGAGATCACCTAATAAATCGTGTTGGGTTTCAACGGACCTTGACGTCCGGTCGATGTGTTGGAGTTGTGAAGGACAAATATGGTGAGTTATTGGACTATATATATATGGTATAGAAAGGTTCTCTAAATAATTTATACATATTTAAGGTTGGTTCATTTCATGGGGTAAGAAATCGCCCCAGAAGAATAACGAAGAGTTTGTGAGTAAACGGGGTAGCTCAACGCAGTGTTAAGCCAACATAGCAAAAGAGGAAATTGGCCATCAATGTTTGTGACAAGATTACCAAGAGGGCAAGCCGGCCAATGCAACGCTATCTACTAAACTCTATTTTTAGAAAATGTTATGAAGACGTCACCCCGAGATTCTCTGCAATATGTGGTATGTGCGATCTAAACGGTTGTACCAGGTCACAATGACTGTGTCCGAATATAGATTACCATGAGCAATAAGTTAACTGATCCTTAAAGGAATTGCTGTGAATGTGGAATATTGGAGAAATACAATTTTAGGAAAGCACTCAGGCTACACGCTCCATTGCAGTTAATAATTATCCTACATGGCCAGCCAGATGTAGAGGTTATGATGTTAGAGGTGGAGGTGAAAATCCTAGAGGTGGAGACCCGACCATTGATATAATTTTTATGATATGAGGGAGGTCACTACACCAAATGTGGTCATCACACGTATAATTCAGATTGTTATAGACAGAATAATTTTTCCCTTAATTTAATTTGGTTTTTGAAAGAAAATTTAGGCGAGTCCTTTTAACATGCTCCATTCATGAGCGAGTATCGTAATCATCAAACCTACTTAGGGAAATACTCACGTTGAGATATTACATGAGGATAGACATCCCTATTATTAGGTGTTAGTCACTAAAATATCCATGAGGCTAAGAGTGACTTTATATTACTTATTACAGTGGGTTTTGATATAATTTTCGGGATAACTAATTTTTATCGTTAATTGTGCTCCCTATCAGTATGAGGGCTTATTTTATGTCGTGATTATCTTTGACGGACAATTATTGAAAGGAAGAAAGAAAGGAAATGAAAAATTTCAGATGATATGATGTGCAAGCACCGTGATTCAGAGTTGAGGATGAGATCCTCCAATTTTTGGCATAATGTGAAATATTTCTAAGCCGAGCTTCAAGCTGCGGTGGATATCATATGAGGACTGGGTCCTGGTAGTAAGAGTTTATGTGTTTAAAATTCTTCTTTTATGAAATTAATATTTTCGTATTGCATTCGTAAATAAGAGTCATGCCCGTTAGGACTATTTGACAATTCTTGTATAGTTTCTGTTCATATTTAGCCATTTCTATTTTGAAACCGTTGAGCTTAGCCCTTGAGACGAGCACCAGGTAAGGATAAATATGACGCATTAATTCGGGAAAATAATCACGAGGTCACGATACCTCATTCTGAGTAAAGTGGGAGTTTTGGAATAAGATATTTGATAACGGGGTTAATTGACAATGTTGTAATTTAAGAACAACTCTTATGGCCAGACTTCAGAGTCATGGATATGTGCATACGCATGAGGTGTTCGTGCCTTATTTAGACTTGTTCGTTGTAGTCTTCATTGTTTCCATATTGACCTACTCCTGCAGTTAGGAGGAGCATGCGCAACATCTTAGAGTGGCCTTACAGACTCTGAAAGATAGCCAGCTATATGCAAAATTTTCAAAGTGTGAATTTTGGCTAAGTTCAGTTGCATTCCTGGGTCATATTGTGACGGCAGCAGGTATTCAGGTTGATCCGAAGAAAATTGAGGCGGTCAAGAGCTGGCCTAGACCGACATCAGCCACAGATATTCGGAGTTTCTTGGGGTTAGCGGGCTATTATCGCCGATTCGTAGAAGGATTTTCGTCTATTGCAACCCCACCGACCAGATTGACCCAGAAGGGTGTTCAATTTGAATGGTCCGATGAATGTGAGGCGAGCTTTCAAAAGCTCAAGACAACCTTGACCACATCACCGGTATTGGTTTTACCCACAGGTACGGGACCTTACACTGCTTATTGTGATGCTTCCCGTATTGGGCTTGGTGCAGTGTTAATGCAAGATGGCAAGGTTATTGCCTATGCTTCGAGGCAGTCGAAGATTCATGAGAAGAACTATCCAATGCATGATCTAGAATTGGCGGCGATTATTCACGCATTGAAGAGCTGGAGGCATTATTTGTATGGTGTAGCATGTGAAGTATACACCGATCATAAGAGTCTTCAGTATTTGTTTAAGCAGAAAGAGTTGAATCTGCGACAGCGGAGATGGTTAGAGTTGCTAAAAGACTATGATGTTACTATATTATATCACCCAGGTAAGGCCAATGTGGTGGCCGATGCATTGAGTAGAAAGTATGCCAGCATGGGTAGTCTTGCGTATATTCCGGTCAATCAGAGACCATTAGCTTTAGATGTCCGGGCCTTAGCCAACCGGTTCGTGAGACTAGACATTTCTGAGCCTAGCAGAGTGTTAGCCTGCACGGTCGCTCATTTGCGTATCCGTGAGAAGCAATTTGATGATCCTCATTTGCGTGAGTTGAGAGATACAGTACAGCGGGGAGGTGCCACACAGGTAAGTTTAGATGATGATGGGATATTGAAATTGCAGGGTCGAGTTTGTGTACCTAATGTCGGAGGGATTCGAGAGTTGATCTTAGCAGAGGCCCACAGTTCACGGTATTCTATTCACCCAGACGCCGCGAAGATGTACCAGAACTTACGGCAACACTATTGGTGGCGCAGAATGAAGAAAGATATCGTTGCGTATGTCGCTCGGTGTCTAAATTGTCAGCAGGTGAAATATGAGCACCAGAGACCTGGTGGTGTGTTCCGGAGGATTGAAATTCCCGAGTGGAAATGGGAGCGGATCACTATGGACTTCGTTACTGGACTTCCTCTGACTCGGAGAAAATTTGATGCTATTTGGGTCATTGTTGATAGACTGACCAAATCAGCACACTTTATTCCAGTATCTGTCTCCTACTCGTCGGAGAGGTTAGCGGAGGTTTACATTAGGGAGATTGTTCGTCTCCATGGGGTGCCAGTATCTATTATCTCTGATCGGGGTACGCAGTTTACCTCGCGGTTCTAGAGAGCGGTCCAACGGGAGTTAGGCACTCAGGTTCAGTTGAGTACAGCATTTCATCCTCAGACGGATGGCCAGTCCGAGAGGACTATTCAGATTCTTGAGGACATGCTTCGAGCCTATGTTATTGATTTCGGAGGCTCGTGGGATCAGTTTCTACCATTAGCAGAGTTCGCCTACAATAACAGCTACCAATCTAGCATCCAGATGGCTCCGTATGAGGCGTTGTATGGTAGGCGATGTCGATCACCGGTTGGATGGTTTGAACCGGGAGAGGCTCGGTTGTTGGGTACAGACTTAGTTCAGGAGGCCTTAGATAAGGTCAAGACTATTCGGGAGAGATTGCGTTCAGCTCAGTCCAGGCAGAAGACTTATGCGGATCGCAAGGTGCAAGATGTAGATTTCATGGTTGGTGAGCGAGTATTGCTTCGGGTGTCGCCTATGAAGGGCGTGATGAGGTTCGGAAAGAAGGGCAAGCTCAGCACTAGGTATATTGGTCCATTTGAGGTTCTAGATAGAGTGGGAGGGGTGGCTTACAGATTAGCTTTGCTGCCTAGCTTATCAGCCGTGCATCCAGTTTTTCATGTATCTATGCTTCGGAGATACCACGGCGATCCCACACATGTGTTAGACTTCAGTATTGTCCAATTGGACAATGATCTATCTTACGAGGAGGAGCCGGTAGCCATTCTAGACCGGCAGGTTCGACGGTTGAGGTCGAAGAGTTATCCTTCTGTACGTGTTCAGTGGAGAGGTCAGCCTCCTGAGGCATCGACCTGGGAGTCCGAGTCTGGTATGCGGAGCCGTTACCCACACTTGTTTCCTGACTCAGGTACTTCTTTCTTTTGTCCGTTCGAGGACGAACGGTTGTTTTAGCGGTGGAGATTGTGACGACCCAAAGGGTCATCACTTATTTGATTAATCATTTCGAGCTTCTGAGGCCTTGAAAACCTCATTCTATGTTGCCTCGATTTGCGTGCACAGTCCAGGCACAAAGCTGAAAAATAATTATGTTGAAATATGTGAACTATGTGAAAAAGTAGAAGAATTTTGATATTAATATTGATATGGTTGACTTTGGTCAACATTTTTGGTAAACGGACCCGGATCCATGATTTGACTATTTCAGAAAATCCGTAGAAAAATATGGAACTTGGGCATATGTCCGGAATTGAAATCCGAGGTCTAGAACCCCGGTAAAAGAATTTTTCTGTTAAATTGTTTTCTGAAAATGTTTAAGGAAAATGAAACTGATTTTTGATTAAAAAGTACTAGTATTGGGCTCGTATTTTGGTTCCGACGCCCGGTACAGGTCATATATATTGGTTAAGCGCTTCCTGTAAAGTTTGGTTGAAAACGGACGTCGTTTGACGTGTTTCGGCCTTAAATTGGAAATTTTGGAAATTATGAAATTTTAAAGAATTCCTGAGTTTTAAGGCTCAATTCATTGATTTTGATGTTATTTTAGCGATTTGATCGCGCGAACAAGTTCGTATGATGTTTTTGAGTTAGTGTGCATATTTGGTTTGAATCCCCGAGGGCTCGGGTGAGTTTCGGATAGGTAACGGGATGGTTTTGAACTTGAAATTACAGCAGAAACTCTGCAATTTTTGCAGAGAGTTTTTCTTCTATGCGATCGCATAGGTGAGGCTGCGACCGCATAGAGCAAAGATTAGAGGTCCCAAAAATCCTTCTGTGCGATCGCAATAGAGCCCATGCGATCACATAACTTCCACTTTTCCTCCTATGCGATCGCATACTATCCTTCGCGATCGCATAGAGTAAGACTGAGGCCCAGAATTTCCTTCTATGCGATCGCATACCATTCCCTGCGATCGCATAGAGTAATTTCAGTTCATCCATTTCCTTCTATGCGATCGCATAAGACCTCCGCGATCGCATAGAGTAATTTTGCTGTCCCCATTTTTCTTCTATGCGATCGCATCACAGGCCCTGCGATCGCATAGAGTAAATTTTCGTTCAGTGAATTTAAGACAGAAAACAGAACAGAAACGGGATAAAAATCCCATTTCTGTTCAACTCTCTTCTCCACAGCATTTTAGGCGATTTTTGAGGCATTCTTCATCAAAGTTCATTGGGTAAGTATTGTTAACTCGTTTTCTTCATTTTTCATCAACATCAATCAAATCCTTAGGCTTAAACATGTATAAATTGGTTAAAAATTTGAGAAATGGGTATAGTTAGGGCTTTCAAAGAATTTGCGATTTAGACCTCGTTTTGGAGTCGAACTTAAGAACAAATTGTATATTTGAACTCATGGAAGATTGGGTGAACTTGTTTTGGTTCGAAACTTGAGTTTCGATTATGTGGGCCCGGGGTCGGTTTTTACTATTCCGGGCAGAATGTTGTAAAAACCATATTTAGCAATATGAACTAGTTTGTTAAGTAGAATTGATGATATTAAATCAATTGTGTATAGATACGATTGGATTGGAGTCAAATTCAAAAGGAAAAGGCATTGCTACGGATTGAATCGTTCGTAAACTTTCGAGGTAAGTGTTTGTTCTATCCTAGCTTGAGGGAATAGGATTATGTGTTATGTGTTATGTGATCGAGTGCGGTGTATGGGCTGTGGTGACGAGCATCCATACACCGGCGTCTAGTATGACCGTGAGTCATTGGAAAATGATATTTTGAGATATATTACAGGTGAATCGTTATTGTTCTCCCTTGTTGGGACTTGTTGTGAAGATAATTATTGATTGCCCTTGATGGGACGATTTATGAATTGTTGTTTCTTTCTCTGCCCTTAACTGTGATTGTTATTTGGGTGAGGAATAGTGATAATGCACGAAGGGTGATGCCGTGCCATGTTTATTTATTTATGCACGAAGGTTAATGCCGTGCCATGTTTATTTATTGATTATGCACGAAGGATCATGCCGTGCCCTGTTATTGAACCATGTACGAAGGATCATGCCGTACTATGGATGTGAGGATGAGAGTAAAAGCACGAAGGGTGATGCGCGTGTACTTTATTTGTTTATTTGGTGAGGATGAGAGTAAAAGCACGAAGGGTGATGCCGTGCAATTGTTTGCTATTCCTTGACTTGATATTACTTATTTTTCCATTATATTTTATTTGGGTGATGCCGTGCAATTGTTTGCCATTTCTTGACTTGATATTACTTGTGTTTCCATTATACCTTGTTTTCCTTGTGAACTTATTTGATTGTTATTTGGGTGAGGAAGAGTGATAATGCACGAAGGGTGATGCCGTGCCATGTTTATTTATTTATTTATGCACAAAGGATCGTGCCGTGCCCTATTATTGAACCATGTACGAAGGATCATGCCGTACCATGGATGTGAGGATGAGAGTAAAAGCACGAAGGGTGATGCCGTGTACTTTATTTGCTTATTTGGTGAGGATGAGAGTAAAAGCACGAAGGGTGATGCCGTGCAACTGTCTGCTATTTCTTCAATTGATATTACTTGTGTTTACATTACACTTTGTTTTTCCTTGTGAAATTATTAACCGTGGTTAATTGTTGAATTCTTTAAGATATTCCTTATTGTGTTAATACTTGATTATTTCTTGTTATTTTGTGGTACACATATATATATATTGAATTGCACGGGGTTATGTGGGTGTCTGGTCCTAGGCTTGTCACTACTTCGCCGGGATAGGCCAGGCACTTACCAGCACATGGGGTCGGTTGTGCTGATGCTACACTTCTGTGCGTTTTTGCACAGGTCCAGGTTACGATCAGGAACAGCAGCAGCAGTAAATAGATTGCGTGGGAGTTGATCATATTTGAGACCGAGGTAGCTTGTAGACGTCCGCAGGCCCGACGTCTCTCTCTTTATTTATGTTATTAGCTGGAGTCTCTTTGTTCCGAGACAAACAGAATTATGTTATATTTCTTTCGGACTTTTATGTGTAGTATTCCATAGTAGTTTGTGAGTTGGTGACTCCACGTCTTGGGTAGAGGATTTCAGTATGATTTTCACCGTGTGATTTGTTATTCCGCATTTATTTAATTAAAATTTTGTTAAAAATAGGATAGTATGAATACAGTGGCTTGCCTAGCTACCACGAGTAGGCGCCATCACGATCCCGATGTTGGGGGAAAATCCGGGTCGTGACATGACCATTTAGGGAAGTACCTCACCCCATTGAATTTTTTTTTGATTGAAGCCATGGGGTCATGGCTTGATTTTCATTGTGGGTCAAGGGATGCATCACTTTACATATATGTGGTTAATGTTTGGTTGTTTTAGTTGTTTTGTTTGGATAAATGTTGGTAGTAGCTTAAAGTTGTTTGACTCTTTCATGAATGATTAATATATTAGGTTGTTGATTTGGTTGTTTAATGTAGTTGTTAAGCATTTAAAAAAATGGAAAATAGCCAAAAAGATTTTAATTTATTGTTATTTTAATTATGTTATTTTATTTTTTTGGTAGTGTAGTAATTACCCCTTGGTTTTTCTTTTGATCATGGTTCTTTTCCAAGGGCCCTTATTGAACCGGGTTAGGTAGATTAGATTTTTCTTTAATACAGTCACACACACACGTGTATATATATATATATATATATATATATATATATATATATATATATATATATATATATATATATATATATATATATTTGGGCACCTAGGACTCTGTTGGGCTAAGATATGAGGACAAGAATGCATCATGTAGTGTACATACCTACAAATAATTAAAACGAACTTGAGGGTGCGACGTCCAGACTCATTTGTAGACTCTTCATATTATGCCTTAATTTTGCACACTTTGTCTTAGTTGAATGCTCGAGTGAGGATGTTGACAAAATAATTTGGAACGAGTTACATGCCAAGTGTGTGTGTGAGGTAATACTTATATTATGTGCTTGCATGCGATACCAAGAAATTGCCCTGTATGTGTGCAAAGCGAAATAGAAGTTGTTTGGTGCTAGAGATGATTTAGGCATTTTTTTGTGTGGCTTATATAATTATGAATCCACTAGTACATATTACCACAGTTAACCTCTTTGATCCTGAAGCATATTTTGTAGATAACCTTACAATATTGTGTTTAAATATCTTGATATTTTGAACCTTTACCTCCTAAAAGCACTTGAATCATTGAAGATCATATAAAAGTCAAAGTGTAGGGTGGTAATGGATGGGGAAAAGGACAATCAGGAAAATACTTGAATGGTTGTTAAAAATAAAAACCAGTTGCACCTAGGAAAAATGGGGGTAGCTAATGTAACAAGTTTGGAAGAATGACTGGGCTGAACATGGAAATCGAAACAAGGGGAATTAGTATATTAAAAGTGTTTAGGGAGGTGAGTCACTATCTATCTATCTATCTATCTATCATATATATATATATATATATATATATATATATATATATATATATATATATATATATATATATATATATATATATATATATATATATATATATATATATATATATCCTACCACTCCCTTAGCCTACATTATAACCAAATAAAGACCTATTAATCTTAGACTGAACGACTCGATTAGTAGAGTATTACACTAAGGGCAAGCTTATGGTGTATCTGTGTGGCATGTGAATGTTCTTTGCTGAGAGTGAGCGAATTCATTCTATCTATAGTTCCTTATGCTTTGATTTTATGTGTGTGAAACTTCTCTCAGAAATGTGGTGTGAAAGCATTTTAGCTCAAGAAGAAAAAGCAAGCCTTCATTCTTGATTAGAGTATGTAGAGTAAGCACAAGTGTGACATGGCATTAGAGTCATCACCTGAAGTGTGGCTGTTGCACTGCTTAGGTTGTTCTTTCAGAATGGCAGGTGTGACATAAATAGGGTGATGCATCAAATGATTAAGCCTAAAAGTGTGGTTCAACTTACTAGAGGACTGGCAAGGATTTAAGTGTGGGGTGTTCATATTAAGCAAGATATATGTTGTTTGACAATAGTTTTTACCCCAACTTGATTATGTTTCAATGGTCTAATATAATTAAACAATGAAATATGAGCTCTAAATAGTGTTATAGGAATGAAGAGCGTCTATGAGGCCTTACACCAGTGATTGGAGCTATATTGAAGCAAGAAAGACCCCTAGGAGCTGAACAAGCGAGATGACGAGAATAAAAGAACCATATAAAGGAAACTGGACATGCGCGCCCAGAAGCGCACTCACATGCACGATCTCGCATGTCCAGAATTTGCTGCAAATTGCTTAGGGGTAATTTTGGAAATATGGGGGGGCAATTTTGCTTAACCTACAATAAGTCAAGTTCGCCCAAAAATAGGGTATGCAACTTTTATGAGCCAAGAACAACAATAGAAAAGCAAGGAGCAAAGAAGAGTTGTGTTCATTTTGGTTTCTCTCTTCTTCCTCCTGATTTATTGATTTGTAATGAAATTTATTATGATGATGTTAATTATTGTTATGAGTAGCTAAATATTCTAGTCTAAGGTTTTGGTTGAACCCGTTGTGGATGAATTTATTGTTATATTAATGTAGTTTTGATTGGTTGTTAATCTCTATTTGTTCAAGTATGTTCTTGTTGTAGTTGATTGAAGGGCCCTCAATTAGCTGTGCCTATTTATTATTTATCTACTTGAGAAAGAATGCATATTTTGGTAGTTGTTTGAACAACATCACTTCTGGAGTATAGGCGAGAGTCATAACCGAGGGTTTAGAGGTTGGATTAGAGATAATGATACCTCAGGTGCAATCTAATGTGAAGTATAATGCGAATCTAGCTTGCGTAGTTTGAGAGAGTGTGTCTAATAAATTATCATAATCACTTGAGAGAGAGTTATGATAGCTGGAGAGTTCATGATTGATAGAAGCAACTAAGTCATAGGCATAAGAAATATACAATTAAGGAAATCTGCAACGGGGGAAGTCATTACCTTAGGCCCTTAATCTAATTATCTACACTTGCGTATTTATTAACCTTAGTTTTATTGATTCTACTAGTTGTTGTAGTAATTGTAACACCACTTGTATTCATAAAGTTTGATAAAGTTGACTAAGTAGAATTTAGTTATTCAAGACTACTTTTGATACATTAATTCCCTATGCGATTTGACTCGGATACCCCGAATTATATTTGCAATGCCCACTAGTCATTCAATAGACACAGTTGAGCGTGATAGGGGTCACATAAGCAATCTATGCCCGACAAATCCATATCCTATATATTTTGTGGGTAATGGAAATCGAGGCCAGGTAAATTGGTATGGGGACACTTACAACCCAAACAGAAGGAACCACGTAAAATCCTCCTGGGTGGAAATCAAGGCAATCAGAATCAATACTGGCCTCAAGCACCTCAACAACAATCTAGAACACCTTAGGATGAAGAACAAGCTAGCCTTGAGGAGATGATGAAGAAATTGATGGCTAACCAGCAAGCCCTCAATCAGAAATTAATAGCAGATCACCAAACTTTCAATCAGAAACTAATAACAGATCAACAATCTTTCAATCAAAAAATAATGGATGATTAGCAGGCTCAAGCTGCAGCACTAAGAACTGTGGAGCACCACGTAGGCCAACTTTCCAAAGCCCTAAATACCAGACCAACATGGGCTTTTCCTAGTGTTACTGAGCCCAATCCTAAATCTCAAGTCAATGCGGTTACCTTAAGAAATGGAAGAGCATTAGAAGTAGTTCCAAAGAAAAAGAAGAATACAACTCATCTTGGAGGATAATTAGTTCCCAAGCCAGTTGAAGGGAATGAGAAAGATGATAAAGGATTCGAACCAGTAATTCAGACTAGACCACCACCTCCGTTTCCGCAAAGACTCCAGATGCAAAAAAATGATGCTAAGTACAAGAAATTCCTAGGTATTTTGAGCCAAATGAGTGTGTATTTGCCTTTGGTGGAAATTTTGCAGGAAGTTCCTAAGTATGCAACGTATCTCAGATATATTGAGGCATCAAACAAAGACACGCAGAGCTCGAAACAGTTGCAATTACTGAAGAGTGTAGTGCCTAAACATCCTTCTAACTTGAAGGATCCTGAGAGTTACACAATTCCTTTGTCTCTTGAAAAATAAAAAGGTTGTAGAGCCCTGTGTGATTTCGGGACTAGTATAAGTTTGATTCCATCCTCTTTGTTTAAGCAACTCGGATTGGGGGTGTTTAGACCAACTACAATCACTTTACGGTTAGCAGACAGGTCACTAGTCATGCTAGAAGGAATTATTGGGATGTGTTAGTTCAAGTCGGGAAGTTTATTCTTTATGCTGATTTTATTATTTTAGATTACGAGACAGATGAGGAAGTGCCCATTATTTTAGGGCGACCATTTTTAGCTACTAGTGGAGCGATTATTGATGTGAGGGAAGGAAAGTTAAAGATGAAAGTTAACGATAAGAAAATAATTTTATTGAGTACAAGACACTTAAGCTCCCTAAGCATTATGAAGACTTGTGCATGATTAATATGTTAGAATCGAAGGGTATAGAGCATAGTCCATATATGAATTGTAGTGATCCAGATGGGACAACTGAGCTAGAAAAAGTGGTATTTCCAGCTGAGTGTGTAAAGATGATTGAGAAAAGTGCCAGAGATGGAAGAGGAGACCGTATGAGAGTGTGCAAATAGGCTAGACTTCATGGGAGAAAGAAGAAAATAAAGCGCCCAGCCTGAGAAAAGTAGTAGAGCTATTCCACGACTATAAATAAGGCGCTTGTTGGGAGGCAACCCAGCCTGTATTTTAATTTTTAAATTTTTCTTATTGTATTGTCAAGTTTCATGTTGTTTTTGTTTTGCATAGTAGTGGAAGTCTGAGTACCCGAAGTTGAAGCTGAGGAGCATGTTTGAGCTTAAGTCTGGGGTTGTCCCAACCTTAATATTGAGGAACATGTCCGATCTAGGCCCGGAAGAGTCTTAGGGAGTATTTCTCCCCCTTGTTTTAATATGTTTCCAATTGATCATGCATCGAGGGCTATGCATAATGTAAGTGTGGGGTGGGAAAACTACTTTCTGAAGTATACTTGTATAAAACTATTTTTTTTTAATTTAGTTTTTCTTTGAGAACTCGTAGTAGACATAGTCTAGGTTTAAAATAAAAAAAAATGATAAATGAAAAAAATAGAAAAAGCTCAGATGTTTGCGATGATGGATCTTTTGGATAATTTTCTTGAGGGATAAAGTCTGATTAAAAATACCAACAAGAATTTTTTTTAGGATAGCTAGGTAGTATTCTTAGGTTTTTCTTTGGGCATCGGTTCTTTTCCAAGGATGTAGCTTGAATCGGGTACTTTATTTGTTTTTTAAGAGTAGTTTAGGAATAAACTGATTCGCTTTGAAATACTCATTGACATGGTTGATGCTGAAACATTATGCTAGGATATACATTTTAATTTTCCATGTATTTGGTTTGAATTGTGAAGCCTAAGTAAAGTAAATAGCCTGTTTTGTGATGCATTTTCTCAGATGTTTGACTTGTGTGCCACATAATGCAATATTGCTTAAATTTCTCAATTATGTATACTATAGACGTGTGATTTTTGACCCTCCCCAAGATTTTTTATATTTAGCATAAAATATTTAGTTTAGGCCTAACATAGCTATCTCAGCTAATTTTTATTCCTTTACTTTATTTTTACCTTAAAATAAAATATTACAAAAAAAGAAAAATTGTTTTATTAGTGTTTTGAAGTCATTTTAAACTTGAAAATTACAAAAATAGTACTTTATATTTTTATCCTTATATAAAAAATAAAAATTACAAAAAATAGTTTTATTAATATTTTGTAGTCATTTTAAACTTGAAAAATACAAAAATAGTACTTTATATTTTTATCTTTATATAAAAAATGAAAATTACGAAAAATAATTTTATTAATATTTTGTACGCATTTTGAACTTAAAAATTACAAAAATAGTACTTTATATTTTTATCTTTATATAAAAAATAAAAATTATAAAAAAAAATTTATTAATGTTTTGTAGTCATTTTTTGATAAAATACAAAAAATAGTACTTTATATTTTTATCTTTATTTAAAAACGAATATTCCAAAAAATAGTTCGTTAATATTTTATAGTTACTTTAATCTTGAAAAATTTAAAAATAGTTTTGTTTTAATTGTCAGTCTTATTTTTATAGTTATTTTTTGCTTATATGGGATTAATAAAATAAAATCATATTTTAATTCTCGGTTCCAGGCATAGAATAATATTCGGGTTCAAACTAAGCGATTTTAGGCTTAATTTTTGGACCTAGCCTATAATAATCTGAGTCCACCACACGTGGGGGACACACATGAAGAACACGGACAAAACACACCCATAACCCTTGTGAGACCCATCAGTCTTTACCCATAACTCATGTGAGCCCCCCTCATTTTTTTTTTCTCTCACAATTTTGAAATATAATACACAAATATATACATATGCACACCATCTCGCCGAAGGGGGAATATTTGAAAAATGGATTTTTTGACATGTGAGAGGGCTACCTACTATAGCTCTTCTTCTTCATTATTGGAGAGGAAGAGAGACAAGAAAAAAACCTAGCCTCCATACCCTCACAGCAGCCCTCCCCATTTCTGCATCTACATCTTCGAGCAACAACCAGCAGCCCACCACCACTCCATCTCCTTCACCTGTCGAACCACCAGGAACCAGCCCTATTTTCGTCATCTTCTCCACCATTTTTGGCGACCATTGTCACGCTAATGCCCCTAGCCCCGTCCAGCCTTCCGATGAGCTAAAGGTTTGTTAAGTCCCGTCTTTGAGTGTTGTCCGACAAGGTCGTCCGTTCGAGGTTGGAGGTCGTTACCCAACGAGTCTATTTCAGTTGTCGAGTCGAGGTCACCGTTTTGTGTCAAGGTCTGGTCAAGCGCTCGTAATTTTTGTTGCCGACTGCTAAACATCGATCCCTCGGTTAGTTATTATGTAAGAACTTTAGTTGGAGTTTTATCCCATTAATATAGAATGAAAGTTTTACCTTACTGCTAACAAGTTCCAAATTTTCTATTTCTATTTGATGGTGATTTTTTAATGCATTCGTTCAGCATGTTTATTTAGATGACATTTGAGTAGATGCTTATATTCTTATTGTGTCTCATGGTATATTCATGTATTGCAGTAGGCCTTATCATGTTTCATTGGTCATTTATTATGATAACAATTGTTTATTATTAAAAGTTGATTAGCCTCGTTGTTATGTTAATTGTAAAGTGAAGAGAATTTTCATTTGAAGTTGAACAAAACTACTGGTGTAGAGTTGTTTGATTTAGTAAAATTGGGCTAATACTTATGGCCCAATAACATGAAGTGTGCCATAAGTCAAATAAAAATCATAATTACATGCCCTCTTTAAATACTTATACTAAATACTCAAAATTCGGGATGAGTCGTCTAATAAATTTCATGGCCCTGTCCAAAGATAAATATGTGTTAGTCTCTTTAGGCACATACTTTCATAAAAATTACCTTCCTAAAATTCGGGTGCACATTGATGTGACCCAAATCCAAATCTGAACGAATTCGAATTGTTTTGACAACCACATGTGCACTGGTGCAACGTGGTTCAAGATGCATTTTTCCGACATTGCAATTATGCTTTAAAAAAAATAATAATAAAAGGCACATAGGTTAAAACATGTTTTTGTCCAATTTTTCCTATGTAGTATAAATAGAATATTTTACTTTCTTAGGTAAACTTCTTTTATGGAGGTGCTTGGAGGCTAAGAACGTGCCAGAAGACTACATCAGAGTAATCAAGGATATGTACAATGGAGCTAAGTCTAGGGTCAGGACAATGGGTGGCGACTCAGACCATTTTCCGGTGGTTATGGGGCTCCATCAAGGATCTGCGCTTAGCCCTCTCTTGTTTGCCTTGGTGATGGATGCTTTGACGTGGCATATTCAAGGGGACGTACTTTGGTGTACGCTATTTGCTGATGACATAGTCCTGGTAGACGAGACGAGGGTCGGTGTTAACGAGAGGCTAGAGGAATGGAGATAGACTCTCGAGTCTAAGGGGTTCAAACTAAGTAGGTCTAAGACAGAATATCTGGAGTGCAAGTTTGGCGCTGAGAGCGAAGTGGGAGAGAGCGTGATGATTGGATCTCAGGCCATAGCAAAGAAGGATAGTTTCAGAAACATTGGATTTGTGATCCAGGGGGATGGGGAGATAGACGGGGATGTCACTCACCGTATCGCGGTGGGGTGGTCGAAGTGGAGGCTTGCATAAGGAGTTTTGTGTGATAAGAAAGTTCCATAGAAACTCAAGGGGAAGTTTTATCGATCTGTGGTTAGACCTGCCATGCTGTATGGGACGGAGTGTTGGCCGGAGAAGAAATCTCATGTTCGGAGGATGAAGGTTGCGGAGATGAGGATGCTTAGGTGGATGTGTGGGCTCACCAGGTTAGATAAGATTAGGAACGAAGTTATTCAGGAGAAGGTGGGGGTGGCCGCAGTGGATGAGAAGATGCGAGAGGTGAGGCTTCGGTGGTTCGGGCATGTGCGGAGGAGAGCCCCGGTGAGGAGTTGTGAGCGGCTAGCGGTGGTCGTTGTGAGGCGAGGCAGAGGGAGGCCTAAGAGATACTGGGGAGAGGTAATTAGACAGGACATGGCTAGGATGCAGATTTCCGAGGACATGACCCTTGATAGGAAAGTCTGGAGGTCTAGTATTAGGGTTGTAGGATAGGGGCTTCTAGATTTTTCGTACTTCTTTTCCGGGGTGGGTGAGGCGTGGTAGGGCCGCCCATAGAGGATTAGTTTGTGTTCTCTTATGGTAGTCATTTCTGGTAGTTACTCTTTTCATATTATTGCATGCCTGCTTATTTTTGGTACACATGTCTCTTATGTTTAGATAATTTTTTATGCGGTGTATGCTGGAGTAACTAATGCGGTTTTTGTTTTTGTTTTTGTTTGCCTGTCTTTTCCCTCCGCCGAGGGTCGATTGGAAACAGCCTCTTTGCCCTCTCGGGTAGAGGTAAGGCCTGTCTACATATTACCCTCCCCAGACCCCACTTTGTGGGAATATACTGGGTTGTTTTTCTTATTGTTCTTCTTCTTCTATTACACTGTACAAGCAGCTGAGCATGAGGCAACATTTATTGGCCTATTTTGGGATATTTTCCTCCGCCTCAGTAGCTTGACCCGCAGCCAGGAACTCCTCGAGTATGACTAATCTAGCCTCGGTGTATACCCACATCTCATGCGCCTCACGATGTGCATTCTCATCAGACCTTGACGTAGAAGTCCGCTTAAGGGATTCAATCTCAGCTGCCCGGGTATCGAGTTCGGCGGTCAAGGCTGTAACGTAGGTCCACAAATCAGCAGCTTTTGCCGCTACCCCATTGCTAACCTCCAATTCTTATTCCTTAAACAGAAGGAGAGGCTTCAACTTAATTTTTCGAGCCAGAGCAGCCATCAGCTGCTTATCAACCTGCTCAACCTCGACCACCCACTATTTTAGTTGGGCCTCCAACTATTCAAGGCCCTTACGGAACACCCAAAATTTTGGGTCCTGCTTAAGTAGGTCCACCGATGCCTGATGCTTGGCACGGCACCACTGGTACTTTTTCGCCATCTTGTTGAAAGTGGCTACCTCTTTTGCGCTCGCCTCCTCCCCTCCACCTCCAAAATGAGAGTCTAAAAGGGGGAAGGAAAAGAGGAAAGGCAAGTCAGTATGCATCAAAGTTAGCCTTACGACACACAAAGAAAACTGAAAGCTACATCCAAGGCCACGGCAGCGACCCTACGAGATAGATCCCCATCACTAACAGCTTTTAGCATTTCACGCTTAGCAGCTGCACATAACAGGGTCATATCCGTTGCGGCCTGCTCACTGTGTTATAACAGGTTATACCCTCCTGAGATTATAATTCAGCAATTGGACCTACACGTCGTCATCTCCACATGGGTCAAACCCCTCGTTAACCCATCTACATCTTCATGGGCGGCCTCAGGGTCCGCCCTCTCAGCACCATCGCCCACTTCTCCAACAGCAACCGATGAACCACTCTCCAGAACACGGGCTGGGTTGGCGTCGGCAACAGCTCTCCTTTGGGGAGTGATAACTGTGATTTTTACATGATTTATACCCTTTCTTACCTAAGATTTATGAATAAATTGATATAGATTAGTCCTAAATTGATTACAACTTACACTTGATTGCAGGTTTGAGTGACTAGATGATAAAGATCACAAATCGGCTCAGGAAGGAGTGAAATCTGACAAGCGTCAAGAGATGAGCTAAAGTAGGAATTAAATGACATGTGCAGACCGCAACCTTTTTTCATGCGGCCGCACAAGAGGATGCTACAAATAACCAAGTCCAGGCAAGCCATGCGTGGTCCGCACTGTATTGCCACGCGGACGCACAGGGAATATCTGCAAGATACAAATTTTAAGTTAACATATGCGGTCCGCACTATATTGCCACGCGGACGAATAGGTAATGATCAGAGAACCTGCAAGATTGGACATAATTCCACGCAGACTGCATCCATTTCTACGCGGTCCGCAATGATGAAGAAATAGAAGCTCAGAATACAAGGCGTAATCCCACGTGGCCGTACACCAAAATAGTGCGGTCCGTGTGCGTGAATGATTAGAGAGTCAACACTGGAGAAAAAACAACTGTGCGGACGTGCATCCACGCAGTCCGTGTGACTCAACCTACGCGGTCGCATGGCATTTCTAGGTGGTCCGTGTTCCAATATCCAATAGATCAAAAATTGAAGGCCAGTTACCCTACGCAGTCGCGTGTCATTTCTATGCGGTTCGCGACAGACCCTCAGGGGTATTTTTGTCCAGTTTTTCCTGTGTAATATAATATTTTAATTTTTTAGGTAAACTTCTTTTACACTGTACGAGCAGCTGAGCACGAGGCAACATATATTGGCCTATTTGGACTATTTTCCTTAGATTTTAACGTGGAATCAAGTGTATTAAATTTGTAGTTCATGTTTTATGTCAGTTTCTTCTATTATTTCTTCAATTTCTACTTCTTCCATGTCTAGCTAAACCTATTAACTAAGGTTGGGGCTCAACCCTAGTGTGGGTAATTAATGGGTGTTTTTGCTTAGTGTTTGGAAGATATTAGGTGTTTGGCATTTGGGTTAATTATATGTTTTCACTTAGATTTGGTGGTTACAAAAATTAAGTCTAGCTTAGTGGGTCTTGACTCTACTTGAGAAAGAGCGTCTATGACCTCATAGTTAACCCAACAAGGATTTGGGATGGACCCATGAGAATGGTAGTCCCAAGTAACGGGTTAGACCTCGAGAGTGTAATTACCCTAATTTAACCATTAGTTTCTTGGGAAAATTAGCCTACCCCATTGGTCTCGAGAGAGTCAATTGGGAAAAATCACTCTCTCTACCGAGAGGTATGAGAGTGAGTCCTAAGTGCAACGGTTATCCATATATCCCATATCGTTATCCTTCCATTGATATTTTACACCTGTTAATTATTCACCTAGGCAAGTGCTACGACCCTAGTGTCTTCTCCTTATTGCATACACCTTAGAATTATAATTTAGCATAACCTAGTTCATAATTGTAGTTAATATATTTAGTTGATAAACAAAGAAAATAAAAAATGTTAGAAGTCAAATTAGAAGCTAAAACACTTTCTTAGTCTTCACAAATACTTGACTCCAACAACTAGCTCCTTGAGGAAATTGACCCTGAAAACCACTATCAGGTTAAAGTTGTTAGCACCCACTCTTTCTACGAGTTGATTCCGCGACGATCACTTTTTGGCGCTGTTGCCGGGGAGCTTACGGTTTCTGACTATTTGTAAAGCTAGTTTAGTGTTTAGCTTCTCTTTTCTTCTTTTTACTAACTTTATTAGTGTCAAACCAACAGGAACAAATGGATTTGAACGGGAATATCCATTTTGACAACATAGTCACGGGGGAGGAGGTTGACGATGTAGAACAAGAGGAACTCTAGGTACCACAAATACCAAGGAGAGGTAGAAACGCAAATGCTAATGCTAATAATGCAATTCCAGACCCTCATCTGCTTCTACGAAGAGTTGTTCCAAGGGTTCTTCCAAACCAAGGTTACGCCAGTGCAATAGTTCCTCCCCGAATCCGGGCGGGGAACTTCTAAATTACAAATGCGATGTTAACACTTCTTGAACAAGCACTTAAAGGGGTTCGTGGATACTTGTTGGGGAAGTTAGCAAACCAATGTTTCCGAAGATGCTCTAAGGTTGAGGCTTTTCCCATTCTCTCTTCGGGGGAAAGCGCTCGATTGGTTGGAGAGGTTACCGAATCATTCAATTACTATATGGGATGAATTGGCGGACAAATTCATTGCCAAGTTCTTCTCCTCGAGTTATATGGCGGTGCTCCGTGATGAGATTTTAGCCTTCAAATAAGAATCAATGGAGCCATTGAATGAAATATGGTAGAGGTTTAGAACCATGGTAAAGGAGTGTCCGAACAACGACATGAATGATGTGATGATCCAACAGACGTTATATAGAGGTATCAACACAACAAACTAATGCATTGTTAACTAATTAGCAGAAGGCAACTTCATGAAGCTCTCGTATAATGAAGCATGTAAAGTTCTAGATGAGATGGTTGATACTTGATCAGCATGGCAAAGTTGGGTTAATGTTCCTCAAGGTGATCCAATTATTATACACTTGCACAAAGAGTTACATGACCACGACAAAGCCATTGCAGAACTTACAACAACCATGAATCAATTAGCTAAGGCACAATTGCAATAAGTGCAAAATCCAAGACAAGTCAATCCTATGGAAGGGGTAAACATAATTAAGAGAAGGCAAAGGGGGCCACAACAACAAGGAGCGTGTGAAAATTATGATGATCGTACTGGATATTCAAATGAATATTATGATGAGCAAGACGAAGATTGCCAATATGTGAACAACTTTCAAGGGAATAGAGGAAATCAAGGCAACCAACAGTGGAGATCTCAAGGGAATTGGAATAATCAACAAGGTGGTGGAAATTGGAACAATAATAATCAACCCCAAGGCGGCAGAAATTGGAATGGGGGTAATCAAAGCAATTAGGGCAATCAAGGCAATAGTAGTTGCAATTGGAGTGGAAACAACAATAATTGGAACAACAACAATTGGAACAATAATGGTGGAAACCAAGGTTTTCAACGACCACCCATGTATCAACATCCGAACATGCCACCACCAATTCCTTCTCAAGGTCCAAGTTCATCCGGAAATGATTTGGGTAGAATTGAGAGTATGTTTGAACAGATGATGAAAAAAATTGAGACTCGGATGAAAAATTGGCATCTCATAATACATCTGTCCGCAACTTGGAAATACAGCTTGGACAAATTTCACAATCCCTAAATACTTGCCCAAAGGGTGCACTACCTAGTGACACGGTGGCGAATCCTAAGAGTGGGCAAAAAAACCACGTAATGGTGGTGACCACAAGGAGTGGACGAGGCGATGGTGTGAATTCCTTAAGAGAGAATCATGCCATAGTGGAGGAAGGTGAGTTGCCTAGTTTTAACATGCCTACAGGGGATTGATGATGTTGCGGAGCCAAGTGTAAGAGATGAGATAAGAATTGACATTCAAGAGATCGAGGAGGAGACTCAAGAGAACGTGAACCCGTCTAGGGAACATATTATAGATATGCCCGAGCTGGAAGTGCAAAAGGACAAGGAACCTTTGTCTAGGCCTCCTCCACCATACCACAAACGGTTAGCTAAGGCCAAGAGTGATCACTAGTTCATAGACATGATGAAGGCTCCTACAATAAATGTCCCGCTGGTTGAAGCACTAGAGAAAATGCCGGGTATGCAAAGTTCATGAAAGAGTTAGTCACCAAGAAGAGGTCAATGCATTGTGAGACAATACCTATGACGCATCAATTGAGCTCAGTTGTGCACTCTATGGCCCCAAAGCAAGAAGTCCCCGGTGCATTCACAATCTCATGCACTATTGGAAGTGCCAACTTTGCAAAAGCCCTTTGTGACTTGGGGGCAAGCATCAACGTAATGCCATATTCAGTGTTTAAAACTTTGGGAATTGGTCAACCACGAGCAACCTCGATGAGACTTCAAAAGATACACCGGTCAATGAAGAGACCTTTGGGAATAATTGTTGACGTCGTTGTTCGGGTAGGTAAATTCATTTTGCTGGCTGATTTCATCATTCTTGATGGTGAGGTGGATTTTGAAGTCCCAATAATTCTCGGAAGGCCTTTCCTAGCAACAGGGAAAGCTTTGTTTGATGTCGATGCGGGAGAGATGACTTTCCGAGTTGGAAATGAAAAAGTGGTTTTCCCGGTGTGCAAATCCATGAAGCAACCTAATAGCACCGAGGTGTGTTCCTTTGTTGACATTGTCACGGCGGTCATAATGGATGATATGAGTTCTATGAATAATATTGAATATCCATGTGTGCCCGCACTATTAATCCGTGAGCTGAATGATGATTCAAGTATGGTGATGTGTATTGACGCTTTGCATACCATGGAATTGGGTGGTCCTAGTAGGTTATTATTGGACCTTGATGAATGGGAAACTCCTCTAGTCAATCCAACAACGGAAGCCCCTCCGTTGTTCGGAATTAAACTAACTGAGCCACACACGTGTCTTCAAATTTGTGAACCTGATGCTCTCTTAAAGGATGATGCGAAGATGTGATTGAAACAAAAACAGGGGTTAGATGGTGTGATGCAGCAAGTGATACTATATCTGACTCCCAATATCCCGTGGATTCCCCTAGACAATTCTAGGCAAACAAATGAGGTAAAGACTGCAGTGGCAAATTTTCATGAAATTCAATAGGTAGACCAACATCTCAAATGAAGCAAGATCGTCAGAATGATGGAGTTTTGAGAAAAGTGCCACATCGGCATCACTACCCAATACCATTTATTGACAAGATGATAGGACAACTTGGTGGACGTGCATTTTACTATATCTTGGAGAGTTTGATAAGAGTCACGTGGTGATGATTCCTGATATGAAGTAAAATGATGGTAACCCGCGTCGTGCCGCGATGTTAAATTAGGCGCTTCTTGGGAGGCAACCCATGTCTTTTGAATTTTTTTATTTTTTCTTTGTAAAGTAGGATTTTTGAGCTGATGGTTTGTGAAGTGTTGTAGGGATGATGTTGGAACAGTGCAGGACAAAATAAATTTGCGCAGTATCTGATTAGTTATCACGCGGCCGCGTGACCATTTGTGTGTGATCTGTGTGAGCTTGAACTAAAGTTGACAACTCTCTGCAGTTTTCCACACGGTCGCACACCAATATAGTGTGGTCCGCGTGGAAATTGTTGAATTAGCAAATCTCTGAATTTTTCCCACGCAGCCACACTCCAAAACAGTGCGGTCCGCGTGGGTTGTCCTTAGAAGAAAAAGGTGAAAAATCCTGCGCGGTCCGCATGGCATTTTTGTGCGGTCGTGGAGGTAGGTAAGCCATAGGCCCCACGGTTCTCTATAAATAGGGAC
The DNA here is from genome assembly GCA_032618575.1 of Nicotiana noctiflora. Taxonomy (NCBI): domain Eukaryota; kingdom Viridiplantae; phylum Streptophyta; class Magnoliopsida; order Solanales; family Solanaceae; genus Nicotiana; species Nicotiana noctiflora. The sequence continues at coordinate 116,943 of JASVEL010011019.1, forward strand.
CTTGGGCCTCCTTTAAACTTTTTCGCTCTTTTTTATTTGAAGCTATATTTTCACAATTCATCTACGATCTTGTGCACATATCTGCAACTGCATTAATCCTTGGTAACATTGCATTTCCACATTATCTCTTAGTTTAATTTATTCTCATTTTATTTGATTTCTAATAGAATAACTTCTTAATTTCTTCCTATTTTTATTTTCATTTATTGTTAGAATAGTGTTTATGAATTCATGTCGAAATTGGGCATAATTTTCTTGTCAAAAACACTGAGTAGGGACATTTAGGTTGTTAAAATTGGACCAAAAAGAACAAAAAGAACCTACCGAGTAAAGTTTCCCTACGCGGCCGCACAACATTTTTGTGCGGTCCGCGTGATTTTGATTGGAATTTACTACAACTGTTCTGTGCTGTCCGCATGACCATTTTTGTGTGGTCCGCGTGTCTCCAGTGCACTCCTTTCGCTCGAGCATCTTCAAACCTCACTCCGGTGAATGGGTACCTAGGCTTCTCTTGCCAATGTATACAAATAGACGGACCTGGCGAACTATCTTTCCAAAACCTCTTTCTTGCTGCAAGTATAATGATTAGACGAAGAAGAGGCCGTCAGAATAGAAAGAAAGCTACCCTTTGAAGCTAGATTGAGATTTAGGTAATGGGCCGTCCGACAGAGACTGAGCGCAGACGCACCCGAGAAGTTTGATTTCTACGCTTCTCATTCCTTTCTGAAGGGCACTTTCTTTCTCTTGAATGATTTGATGCGCCACATGACTTACCCAATAGCTTTTCGATTGTTGGCACCGACTCCCCCTTTCAAAGTAAGATAGTTTCGAACAACATATATGATTTTGTAAGTTTACTCTTTTCATCCAACTTGAAATATCGTAAGAGAAGCATTTTTACGCCCAAAAAGTCCCATGTCTTTCCGGACCAACCACCGGCAATTTCCGACAAGTATTTTCCTAGGGGAGCGGAGAAAGAAAAGAAGATGAATCAAAGCAATAGACTTGCTAATTTCAGAATACATCACATCTCTAGGGTTAACCATATCTATCGCCCTTCTTGTGGCTTTTAGGGCTGGACAGGTCAGAAATCTAAATTCCATTAATATAAGGAATAAGCTCAATCAATTGACTATGGATACGCTAAAACAAAGAATCGCATCCAAAGTAGAAATGCTTGTACGGGTTTATAAAAAAATTACTCTAGGTTTGGACTTTGAGCTGCCTCCCATAGAACCTATTGCTCAACAGATCCTTTTTACAGAGGAAAGTATTCCCTATCTTAATTCACTATATACGAGTCTCATTGAGAACGGGACCCAAGGGGAATACTTTATCCAAGTTATACAATTTATTCTAGGATAGTCTTTCTTTTTCTGATAGTTCCTGATGTACTGGAGTTATAACATTTAAATTTCTCTTACATTCTACGTTCACTTTCATACTGAAGCTTGAAAGGAAAAGTCAATTAAGAGAAATTCATAGCTATATTCCGTAGGCTATTCTTTAGATCGTTCCACTCGTTTAAGAATACTCATACAGTCTAATAAAATAATAAAAAACACAAAGAAAAGAAGCGAGGCTCTCTCAACTATTGATTAACGTCCTTCAAAGAAAAGAGCGTATTCTATTCCGCATGAAGAGTTTGATCCAGGCTCAGGATGAAAAGCTAGCGGCATGCTTCACACATCCAATTCAGACTATGTTTCCGATCAATCTCATTCGCTCTCTCAAATTTCTTATAATAAGAAATGAAATGTCTGATTTGCTCTTTCACCTAGTTAAAGAAAGGTAATTGTCCGCCCAATAGAGCTTAGCCATGAATAGGCCGAAATGGTCTCGCGAAGGAACTTCCTTCTTGTATCAATAAACCATCGCCCATTAATACAACACCAACATTATTTGACTCCAAATTCAGAGCAATGCTTATTGTACCCTCTTAAAATTCGACTAATTCACCCACCCTTACTTCATGATTCCGAATGCTTCTACGATCTAGAAGTTCTCACAAAGAGAATAAGATGATGCTCCCCTTCCCTCTTTCTTTTCCTGCTTTGATAATCTTCCCCTTTAACGCGGGCCGGGCGACGATGGGAGCGGGAGGAAGAAACCTAAAAGAAGACGCGTCTCTTAGGTCCTTTTTTCAGTGCAACACAGAAAAAACTTTCTGTGAACTTTTCTTCTCTTATGAAATTTCTACTCAGCTTGAAAAGAAAAGAAGCCTCAAGCCGATAAGTCATCATGTTCGATAATTTTGAAAGAAGAGCTAAGGGCTGATCTATGACCATAGTGGAAAAGGAAGTGATCGAGCGATGACAACCAGTAGGTGGGCTTGGAAGTAGCCATCCTTTGAAGAAAGCGTAATAGCTCACTGGTCTAGCTCAATGGCACCGAAAATGTATCAGGGCTCAAGTGATTCACCGAAGCGACAAGACCTTGAAAGCTGCTTTTTCAAGTGTTAGTAGCGGAACGTTCTGTCAATCATTGGCCAAGCCCAGTGATTGACAAATCTATAGTGGTAGGTCTATCTTCTTCCGGGCGAGCTGCGGGGCTACTTTTCTTTCTTTCATTCCATCTGTCTTGCTTGATTGGTTAAAAGGGTCACGGTCCAAAACTGTGCGGACCGCATGGCCTATGATCCGAGAGTTGTTATTTTTTGAACTTGGACCTACGCAGCTGCATACCATTTGTGTGCGATCTGTGTTGGACCCAGGCGGCCACATGACATTTTTGTGCGGTCTGCGTAGGTCATTTACAAAGAAATGGTTGGTTAAGTGTTTTTCATGTGCAGACCGGGTGACTTTTCTGTGCGATTCACGTGACCACTGACTGCAATATTGTCTGCACTTATGATTTCACTGTTTCATTGCTTACTTCTGATGTGCTTTCACTGAAACCTCTAGACTTGTATCTCTTGCAGAAAATGGTTAAACATCATGGAGTGGAGAATCAGAACGTGGGGCAAATATAAGCAACCCGAGAGAGGTAGTTCCTCCCGTGGGGGAAAAGGAAAAGGGGTGGTAAAACTCACTACCAAGGCTAGAGCCAATATAAAGAAAACCCGGAAGCTACTCCGGAAAGCTGACAAGGCTGCCTCCCAGTCAACAGGGAGTGATTATGCACCCTATAGGAGTGCAGCTTCTGCGTCTGCCCCACACATATATTGGTGTCAATTGGCCTCCATAACTTCCCATCTCCAGATCAAGGCCCTGTTGTCATTTCAAAAAAATCAACAAATGTGGTATCTGTCACACCTCCTTTTTCTTTACGTCCCAACTATTTATTACTACACCCCGGGAAGGGATATAATAATAACATGGAAGGAGTTTTTCAAATTAAAGGACATTCAGAACGGGTTTTATTTATTAATTTCCAGAGTATCCACCTGAGAAAATAATGGTGTCCCAAGTCACTGGTTTAATTCCGAACCAAGGAAATTATGACTCTGTTTAACAGTCCATGGAACTAGAAATCCAAATAAGGAGTTCTGTTAACCCGTGAGAAGGTGTTAGGCACTCCCGGATTCCGTGGTTCTGGCACGGTCGCTCAACTGCCGTATTTGTTCTATTTCATTTCCTTATATGCTTCAATTTTCAAATGCTATTAATGTTCCGCTTTGTTGATTTTTAGGACTTGCGACGTCACAAAAATGCATTTCAAGTCACACCGCAACCAGTGTGCCTGTGACTTTAGTGCATTTCAGCTTCGCTGGGATTTGAGATTTGGGTCACATAAGATGTGCACCCGTATTAGGAATGTAATTTTATTTATCGTGCCTATAATATCTACGTCTTATTAGCTTTGGAAAAGACCATGAAATTTGCTAAACGGTCCTTTCGAGTCTAGCATCTTACAATTGAAATCCATTTGGGGGGCCCGTGTATTTTCATTTTTGGAACAAGGCTCACCCCTTATTTTTTAAGGTTCAACCCTGTCTGTATACTATATTATCTATTTTTGTTTTTTCTTCCTAATTTATATCTATTTTTGTGTTATATTTTAAAGCTTTAATGTTTAAAGTCCAGGCCATTATTTATTATTGGGCCTGGAATCTGGGCTAACTTAACAAAACTGCACCAAGGTGCAATGGGATACTTGAAGCCAAGTCAACATTTCCGTATCTGTTCTCACAGGCATAAATGTCATATTGATTGGATCTGGGCCTATATTCACGACGAGGCCCAAATCATTAATATCTAATGCAGGTTCAAACATTTTAATAAACTAACCGAGATGTAAGCAAATATTACTAAGTTCAGTATCAGAAATTAACTAGGTATATTAACACTAATTTATATTTGAATACTATTATTTAATTTCTCGAATTAACTAAGTCCGAGCTACATATCATTTATCAGTTGAGATACTATTTGCAGAGTTGCCTTGTTGTTTTTGTTTAACTGGAAGCATTAACCTAAATCTTCAACTAAAACACATTCGAATTGTAATATGAATTTCGTTCATACCTAAACCCCTGTTTTACACCATACTACTAAGTTTAAACACAAGTTTTGTAACGAAACAAGTTTGAATGATGCTAAGGCCTTAACGCGATTCAAATTTTAACTAATTTATATTTTTCAAATTAATAGCTACTGATTCAGAATTAAATTAACGAAATATCTAGGAACTTTTGTAATACACTTCTGATTTCAGAATAGTTATAAATATAAAAGTGGGTCGACTAGGTTTTAGCCAGTTTCAATTCTAGATAAATGATCATTTTAACTAATCTATTTTAGTATATTCCCTATATTAGAATCTGCTACTACTATAAATCTGAATTTAAATTCGTACAGTCCCAGTCCTTATTACAGCAGAAGTCTTAATGAATCATATGAACTCTAAGTATCTACAGCTATGGCAAAAATAGAAATACAAGTACAAATAGAAATTAACATACATTTTATTCATTCAAAGCACTTTAGTTACATCCTTGAGAGGTAGTAGTGTATCTGATCAAATTGAGATAAAAACTTGAGTTCTAGGGGAGTGAAGGAGAAGAGAATCGGCGATAGATAGCAACCAAGTAACAACAGCAATGAAGGTAGATTAACACAGCAACAGGTGCAATTTCAAAGTAAAAAACCCAACAAATTCAACCAAACAAGTAGAAGAACAACGAACAGAAGTCCAAAATATCACTCGAACCAGCATCAATGAAATTGTAGCAGTATTCCAGTGTATTAAATCTTCTGAACCCTTAAATTGTAGAATTCAGAACCACTCTCTACAAAATCTAACCAATGTTTAACTATGTACAACCCCTTTTTCAGGCTTATTAGAAGCCTATTTATAGAGGCATTTTGGGGGAGGGGAATTTCAAAAAAGTTAATTCTATTTTACTCCCCTTATTCTTTTCAATTCATTACAGAATAGTCCATTAAAAGTGTATCGAAATGCCCTATAACCCCTGCTAGAAGGTTCTGGGCAGTTCTATTGGGTTCCATTAGGCAGGTTACCTGATTGCCCCCACCTGCTAAGGTTTATTACACAAATGCCTTTTAGCTATACCTAGTATACCCTTTATTATCTAAGTAATTTTAGAAACACCAAGCATTAATGTCATTTATATCCCTATAGGCCCTATTTAATCCACATAATGTCATTTACCTTTCCACTTTTAGCCATTATATTTATTTATTATTATCCGACCTGCCTTAGGTCTGGCAAGATTAGGGTAACACTTAAACAAATAGCCACTAGTCAGTCATATCTTTAAGACCTAACCAGTTTCAAATTATAAACCTTTTCAACATTAGCCACTTTTCAAATAGCCACTAATTTGAAATCTTACTGTGTTTGAAGACATAGCACCAAAAACATTTACACATATAACCTAAGTACACATAAGTACTCAGTAGTTCAGAAGAAACTAACATACAAATCAAATTGCAAATATAGCCAGATTCATGTTGTTTCGCACAAATAACCCTAATCACAAATTAACTTCCGATTAATCAGAACTTAGAGGAAACATTTGATAATGGTTGAATTCTAACTAACTAAAACCCAATCGAGAAAGAATATAATGAACAATCACATAAAACTGGCTAATTAGCATATGATTCACAAGTAGCTAATATCAGAACCTAAGAACACCTAAATGATTTCAGGCACATATGAAATAAAGTTCATGGCTAGTACGCACAAGTGTGAATCAAAAAAAAAAAAGATAGAGTCATGATTTAAGACATGCATAGAGATTCTTTAAGTTCTAAACAGATAAGCAGTTAACAACACAAGTTCAAAACAAAAAGAATCAAGTTTCAGAATGAGTGAACATATGAAAACCAACGACCAAAAATAGGGTAGGGTACTTAGCTTTTTAGGCTTTTTACTTTCTTTTTCCTTTTCTTTTTTCCTTTTCTTCTTTCTTTCTTATTCGTTCTTTTCAGTTTTCTTGATTTTTAGAGACTGTTGGTCTATGGGTGTTAGATCTTTTGAACGGGGCTTTGGGGGTTTGATCTGAGTGTATGAGAGTGGTGTTTGAAGCCTTGGGGTAAGGTTTTGAGAGTGGGGTAGTTTTTGGTACTCGCCGGATTAGGGTTCCGGCGAGTGTTTTTCGATTATTCGAAGTATTAGAGGCTAATTCAAAGGAAACCACCTAAGTGGGGTGGTAGATCGTCTAAAGACGGTCAAGGGGTGTTATTTTGGGGGTTTGGTTCATACTTTGGGGTGGTCGCCGGCTAGGGTTCCGGCGACCGGATTTTCAAGAATAGGAACTATTTAAGTTTTGGTCGGGATTAATGGAGCTTTATGGTGGTTTGGAGGTGAGGAAGCTGTTTGGGGAGGTTGGCTTTGGCCGGAGACGGAGACTGAGGTGGTCTCCGATGATCTGCATGGGAGACAGTGGGAGAGGACGAAGGAGACTTAGGCGGCTAGGGTTTGTATAGAATTGTATATGTGTGTGTAATGAAGCGTCTGAAGGGACAATGGAGATATATATCAATCGTATATTGTTGATTCCTGGCCATTGGATCAGTTGAGATGAACGGCCTGGATCATTTGTATCTTAAACGTCGTCGTTTGTTTTAATGAAATGCTTCCTTTGGTCCGTTAGATTAAATTGTTTAACGGTTTAGATCAATTTCCTTAAACTATGTCGTTTTAATTAAATGGCACCTTGGTCTCGTCCATTTGATCAGTTGCAATGAACGGTTGAGATTGATGACATCGTTTTATTTGTGAGGGCACCGCGATGTGGTTTGATCTGTGTTATATTTTGGGATGTGTATTTCGTGCATTTGGCCCAAATTAATGTTATACAATGTATTTTTGTGTTTTTTATTATTTTCTTGCATTTTTTTTATAGTTTTTTGTATTTTTCCTTTGTATTTATTTTACAACTGATATATTTATTTTGTTTTCCATTTTTGCATTTTTCCTTAATTTCCCGATATTTTTTGTATTTTTGCTTAATTTTCTTATTTCTAGCATTTGTTCTACAATTTTTGTGATATTTTCTTAATTTACTCCTTTTTTTATTTTCATTTCAATTTTATTTCAATCAAACATTGGTATTTCACACAAATCAAACAATTTGCAAACAAAAATTATTTTCGTATTATTTTTATATATTTTGAAATTCAATTGCTTGGGGCAAAAATCACGTGCTCACATTTGTCCCTCTTTGCTCGGAAACACGAAGAGTTTCAGTGCAAAGATAAGTGAGCAGTAATGAGAGATTTTTGCCCACTTGTATATTCCGTATGAAGCATTTTTGAAAAACTTTCGACCGCACCCTGCTTCAGAGGTTGCCTACATATCCTGGGCTAAACAGAACTCATGTTAGTGTAGTTCGTTAAGGTCTGGTAGTTTAAAACTACCAGGGGACTGTGATTTTATTGCTGTTGCTATTGTTATTGTTGTTACTGTTGACTGACTCCTTATTACACCGGGATAATAATAAAATAAAGAAGCTAGCCTAAACTATGGTCTATGAATTACAAAAAAATCCTATCTATGTCTTGTGTTCTTGTACTGCTTTGCTCTTTCATCTTGCATGTTACTCTTTATTTGCATCTTCCATTATTCGTTAAATCTTTTGCTTATGACTTGCTTCCAACATATTGCTTTCCTCCATTTGTATGACTTTAAAATGCATTTCTTCGCTCTCCGGGTTGGTACCTGCTTATTGTAAAAACAAAGAAAACTTTTCCTCTGCCCCAGTATCGGGCTTTCAATGTATCACGACGTTACTTTGTTAGAAAAATTTTTAAAATGCAAAAAGTATTCCCTTGTTATACATGTGGGGCCTGAACAGAAATTGAAAATGATGAAAAGTATTCCCTTGTTATACAAGTGGCCGCCTAAACAGAAATTGAAAATGCTGAATAGTATTCCCTTTTTATACAAGTGGGCGCCTGAACAAAAATTGAAAATGCTGAAAAGTATTCCCTTGTTATACAGGTGGGCGCCTGAACAAAAATTAAAAATGCTGAAAAGTATTCCCTTGTTATCCAGGTGGGCGCCTGATGCAGAAATAAAAATGCTGAAAAGTATTCCCTAGTTATACAGGTGGGCACCTGAACGAAAATTGAAAATGATGAAAAGTATTCCCTTGTTACACAGGTGGGCTCCCGAATAGAAATTGAAAATGCTGAAAAGTATTCCCTTGTTATATAGGTGGGCGCCTGAACAAAAATTGAAAATGCTGAAAAGTATTCCGTTGTTATCCAGGTGGGTGCCTGAACAGAAATTGAATATGCTGAAAAGTATTCCCTTGTTATCTAGGTGGGCGCCTGATGCAGAAATGAAAATGTTGAAAAGTATTCCCTTGTTATACAGGTGGGCACAGAAATTGAAAATGCTGAAAAATATTCCCTTGTTATCCAGGTGGGCGCCTGATGCATAAATGAAATGCAGAAAAGTATTCCCTTGTTATCCAGCTGGACGCCTGTACAGAAATGAAAATGCTGAAAAGTATTCCCTTGTTATGCAGGTGGGCGCCTGAACAGAAATTGAAATGTAGAAAAGTATTCCCTTGTTATCCAGGTGGGCGCCTGATGCAGAAATGAAAATGAAAAAAAATATTCCCTTGTTATCCAAGTGGGCGCCTGATGCAGAAATGAAAATGCAGAAAAATATTCCCTTGTTATCCAGTTGGGCGCCTGATGCGGAAATGAAAATGCAGAAAAATATTGCCTTGTTATCCAGGTGGGCGCCTGATGCAGAAATGAAAATGCAGAAAAATATTCCCTTGTTATCCAGGTGGGCGCCTGATGCGGAAATCAAAATGCATAAAAATATTCCCTCGGTTTGACAACTAGGTGTAAATTTAAAAGATAATACCTCCCTCATTGTTCGGGTAGGTTCCTGATTATTGAGTTCTCCATCATGGATTCTCTCCTTTATTGCTGCCTCTTTTGATTGTTTTCTCCCACATTGGTCACATTCCTTTTAAAGTGATTAGTGAGAATTTGAATTTTTTTCCCTATTTTAATCTGTGAACAATTTATTAGTTATAAAATGATGGTTAGCAACTAGCATTCTCGCTGGCCTTGTTTCCACCGTCTGCCTCATCTTGCTTCATACTGCTTTGCAGTTTATTGCTGATCGTCTTCCCAATTCTTCCTTGTGATCCATTTTTGCTTTTCTCTTTTTGTTTATTTTCTCTTTTATTCCCTTTGGGCATGTGATCGCCATGTGTTTTTTTATTTTCCTTTGAAGGACCCAGTATTATTATGACATCCAACATGAGAAGCTGGTAGCTAACTTTCAATTGGCAACTGTTTTTTAACAAATTGAATGAAATGGAATAACTTGAATTTCATGGGCGAAGATATTTTGAAGTAAAGGCAGGACTTATCTAGGTATGAAGGCTGATTCCTTTGACCATGCCATGCATTTGACTATCCAGCCCAGTATGTCCAACTATATCGTTGCTGACTTAATTTCTCCTTTCCATCAGCCCAAACCTTTCTTATTTTGCCAGCTTCCTTTCATCAGGTCATTCCTCACTTTCGCCTTATGGTGCCCGTGAGGGTTTTCACCAATAAGACTCTCTCATTTTTATTTTTCTCTTGGCTCACATTCGCCTTATGGTGCCCCTGAGGGTTTTCACCGATAAGACTCTCTCATTTATTTATCTCTCAACTTACATTCGCCTTATGGTGCTCGTGAGGGTTTTCACCAATAAGACTCTGTCATTATTATTTTTATCTCACCTGACATTCGACTTATGGTGCCCGTGAGGGTTTTCACCAAAAAGACTCTCGCATTTTTATTTTTCTTTATTTTTCTGTCTTCAAACTCCTGGGTATTGTCCCTGATGTGTTTCTCTTTCTCCTGTTGTATTGTCATTTTCTTAAAATCAATCAGAAGGTCTTTCTGTGGACCGTAATGTGGCTTTTGGATGGGTTTAGAAAGAAAGGTATAAAGGCTCAAAATTTAAACGTGGGTTCAAAATAATTACAACTCTCGGAATCATAAAATATAACTTCTGCCCCAGTTTCAATATTTGGGAAATCTTGGATTTTATTTCTGTCGTGACTGAACCTCATTGAGGCTGCCTACGTACCCTTTCGGGATCAAGTCAAATGTAGTTCATACCCTAAGGTTTCTTTGTCATTTGACTTTTTCCCAATTTTTCTTTTGTATATTTTTCTATATCTTATCTCTTTTCTCTTTTTTTTTAATCATTTTTTCATTTTTCTTCATTTTCATTTTTCTTCATTCTCTTTTTCTTTTCTTTTCATTCTCTTTTTTTTTTCTTTTTCTCTTTTTCAATCTTCTCTTTTCTTTTCTTTTCTTTTCATTTCATTGTTCATAATTGATTCCGATAGAGGGATATAAAAGAATAATGCAATAAGGCACAAAAGGGGTAGCAATGGGTAAAGTATTTGGATAGAGAAATAAAATGCCTTCATCATTTCAATTTCAAAATTATGACAAATACAATTGTATATATGAAAAAGGAATCATACATAGTATCTCTTGACTGCATCAGAGTTGATAGCAGTCTCTACACATTTCCCTTCCACGTATGTTAGATATAAAGCTCCGATGGGCAATACCCGAGACACCATGAACAACCCTTGCTAATTAGGTGCAAACTTTCCTTTTGCTTCGGCCCAGTGTGGTAAAATACGTCTCAGCACCAACTGTCCAACTTTGAATTTATGTGGACGTACTTTCATGTTATATGCTATGGCCATCCTTCGTTGGTACAGCTGTCCGTGGCATACTGCTGCTAACCTTTTTTCATCGATCAAGCTCAATTGTTCTAACCGGGCTTTTAGCCATTCATCATCATCAATTTCAACCTCAGTTATAATCCGGAGGGAAGGTATTTCAATTTTTGCAGGTATTACCGCCTCCATTTCGTACACCAATGAGTAAGGGGTTGTACCAATTAAAGTACGCACAGTAGTACGATAACCCATTAGAGCAAATGGTAATTTTTCATGCCACTGTCTTGACTTTTCCACCATTTTCCTGAGAATCTTATTAATGTTCTTATTTGCAGCCTCAACTGCTCCATTTGCTTTAGTTCGATAAGGTGTAGAGTTACGGTGCAAGATTTTGAACTTTTGACATGCCTCTGCCATGGGGTGACTGTTAAGATTTGCTCCATTGTCCGTGATAATCACTTTGGGAATTCCAAAGGGACAAATGATATTTGTATGTACGAAATCTACTACCACCTTCTTTGTTACTGCTTTAAATGTCATTGTCTCCACACATTTAGTTAAATATCAATCGCTACAAGGATAAACCTCTGCCCATTAGATGTTGCGGGTTCTATTGGACCGATGACAACCATGCCTCAGGCGACGAATGGCCATGGTGCTGACATTGTATGCAACTCATAGGGTTGGTAGGGAATGAATCAAATCTCCGTGTATCTGGAACTGATGGCATTTCGGCACATACCTAATGCAATCCCGCTCCATGGTGAGCCAATAGTATCCAGCCCTTAGTATCTTCTTGGCCAAAACATATCCACTCATATGAGGTCCACAAGCCCCTGCATGTATTTCAGCCATGATTGTAGTGGCCTGCTGTGCATCTATACATCTCAGTAAACCCAAATCCGGGGTTTTCTTGTATACAACACCTCCGCTGAAGAAAAATCCACTCGCTAGTCGCCTTATAACTCTTTTCTGATCTCTCGTGGCTTGCGCTGGGTACACCCCCATCCTCAAATATTCTTTAATATCATGGAACCATGGATCGCCGTCAAGTTCCTCTTCTACTGTGAAACAATAAGCATTTTGTTCGCAAACTTGTATCTGCAGTGGATCTATATAGGCTTTGTCCGGATGGTGCAACATTAACAATAATGTGGCCAGGGCATCTGCAACTTTGTTGTGCACTCTCGGGATATGCTTGAACTCTATGGACTGAAACCTCTGAGATAGTTCATGTAGACACTGTCGATATGGTATACGTTTCAAATCCCTTGTCTCTCATTCACATTGAATTTGATGTATCAAGAGATCCGAGTCACCCATGACCAAAATCTCTTGCACACCCATGTCTATTGCCATTCTTAATCCCAATATACATGCTTCATACTCGGCCATGTTGTTAGTACCGAAAAATCGGAGCTGAGCGGTAACACGATAATGCTGACCCATTTCTGAAATGAGCACTGCTCCAATTCTGACCCCTTTGCTATTGACGGCCCCATCAAAGTATATTTTCTAGCCCAGCTTGTTGTCTTGTTCCAATTCCTCAATATTAATTGTCTCCTCATCAGGAAAAAATGTCTTTAATGGTTCATACTCATCATCAACTGGATTTTCTGCCAAATGGTCAGCGACTGCTTGTGCCTTCATTGCAGTGCGGGTTACATAAACAATATCAAACTTTATAAGTAGAATTTTCCATTTATCTAGCCTTCCTGTGGGCATAGGCTTCTAGAAGATGTACTTTAGTGGATCTAACCGAGATATAAGATAAGTGGTATAAGCTGACAAGTAATGTTTCAACTTATGTGCAACCCATGTTAAAGCACAATATGTTCTTTCCAGCTGAGTGTATTTTACCTCGTAAGATGTAAATTTCTTACTAAGATAATATATTGCTTGCTCTTTCTTCCCTGTTTCATCATGCTGCCCCAGTACACAGCCAAAAGAATTATCCAATACAGTCACATAAAGGATCAAGGGCCTTCCAGGTTCTGTAGGAACCAACACAGGAGGATTGGCCAGATATTCCTTGATTTTGTCAAATACATCTTGACATTCCTCAATCCAATTCACCGCAACATCTTTCTTTAATAATTTTAAAATGAGCTCACAGGTCGATGTCAATTGAGCAATAAATCTGTTAATATAATTTAACCTGCCCAACAAACTCATCACTTCTTTCTTGTTCTTTGGCGGAGGCAAGTTCTGAATTGCTTTTAACTTTGACAGGTCTAATTCAATACCATGCAGGCTTACTACGAACCCCAATAACTTTCCCGATGGTACTCCAAAAGCACATTTTGCTAGATTGAGCTTGAGATTATATCTTCGAAGCCTCTGAAAAAACTTTCTCAAGTCTTTGACATGATCACACTGCTTTTTAGACTTGATAATAACATCATCCACATACACCTCAATCTCTTGATGTATCATGTCATGAAACATAGTGGTCATTGCCCTCATATATGTAGCTCCGGCATTCTTCAACCCAAACGGCATTACTCTGTAGCAATATGTTCCCCAAGGTGTGATAAAGGCTGTCTTTTCTGCATCTTCTTCGTCAATCAGGATCTGATGATAACCCGCATAACAATCCACAAAATAACCAATTTCATGTTTGGAATAATTGTCAATTAATATATGGATGTTTGGCAATGGAAAATCATCCTTCGGACGGGCTTTATTGAGGTCTCGAAAATCAACACACACTCTGGTTTTTCCGTCTTTCGTTGGAACAGACACAACATTGGCTTACGAGGTGGGATACTTGGTGATCCGTGTGACCTTTACCTCAAACTGCTTATTGACTTCTTCTTTTATTTTTACACTGATATCCATTTTGAACTTTCTTAACTTTTGCTTAACCGGCCGACATTCTGGATAAATGGGAAACTTATGTACCACCAAGTTAGAACTGAGCCCGGGCATGTCATCACAAGACCAAGCAAATATGTCCTTGTACTCATGTAACAACCTAATCAAATCTTTTCTGAGTGAAGTCTCTAAGTGTACACTAATCTTTGTTTCCCGAATATTCTCCTCATTTCCCAAATTACTAGACTCTGTCTCATTTAAGTTTGGTTTGGGTTTCTCTTCATAATGGCTCAAATCCTTAGTAATTTCCTCCAACACTTCCTCATTCTCATATTCCACTTCATATTCATTTTCAATTTCATGTATATCTATCTGATTATCAAGACTGGACCGGCGATCCTTCATGCATGACACATCATTCAAATCAGCAAATATTGGACTGTACATGAAAAGAGAAGAAAAATAAAATAAGACTAAAAATAGAGGAAGAAAGAAATTGAATTTCATTAAACTTTGAAAGGTAACAAGGTTTGGATACATTTGACTAGACGGAACATAAGATTACAATTTTTTGAAATAACACAGTTTTGGGAATGGAATATTAAAAGCTAACTACCACAACTCCCTCCTGATTGGTAGAGGAGTAGCTTCCCAGTTATTTGGCCTGATGTGGTGTCCAAAAAATTGAAAATCCATCTTGCTTGTTCCCTCGGCTGCTTCTATCATATTCACTCCTTCAAACAACCTCTCAAACCTTGCTAATAGTTGTTCGTCAGGCCTTATCTTTGCATGGCCCGGCATGACAGTTGCCGGACGTCTTTGTGTACCAGGCTTAACAAAGGAGTAGGATAGTTCTGGGATAGGTTTGGGGAGGGTCCACCCTTTCTTTTTTAATCTTTTGGCTCTCTGTATATCAGCGATGGTTGTCTTGAAATCCAGGCCGAAAGTGTTAGTGCTTCCCGGAAGATGAACTGGTTGTGTTATACCCTGCAAGGCAACTCCTAGACCTTTTCCCGGCGAGAACCCATTCTTTATCATTTCTTTAGCAACCATGACTGCTGCAGGGGTCACTTTGGGTAATGGGATATTTTCTTTTTCAGATATTTTGTTCACAGTCACGGTGTCCATCACTTTGTACACCCAAGGACCATTGTCTTCTTCAACTTCTTCGAATGGCATCATAGCATTACAAACATTATCTTCCCCGTGCACTACTATCTCATGCTGATCCCACTCAAACTTCACCATTTGATGTAGTGAAGATGGCACTGCTTTTGCAGCGTGAATCCATGAACGTCCTAACAGGAGGTTATAGGACACAGTAACATCCAACACTTGAAACTCCATGGTGAAATCCATCAGTCCGGTGGCGAGTTCTAGTATGATATCTCCCACGATGTTCTTTCCACCTCCGTCGAACCCCCTCACACATACATTATTTCTATGAATCCTCTCGTGATCAACTTTCAGTTTTCCCAGAGTAGACAAAGGGAAAATATTAGTACTCGACCCGTTATCAACCAAGACACGAGTCACCACTGATTCCTCACACTTTACCGTGAGGTATAACGCCTTATTGTGTTCCGTCCCCTCTAGTGGTAGCTCATCGTCTAAGAATATTATCCTATGTGCCTCAAAAATATTGCTTGTAATCTTCTCCAAATGACACACCGAGATCTTTTCTGGTACATGAGCTTCGTTTAGGATCTTCATCAACGCCCTTCGGTGTTCATTGGAATGAATCAGTAGAGAAATCAAAGATATTTGAGCGGGTGTCTTCCTCAATTGCTCAACTGTGGAGTAGTCTTGAACTTTCATTTTCTTTAGGAATTCCTCAGCTTCTTCCTCGGTGACTGCTTTCTTCATATAAGCTGGATTTTCTTTCACCACTTTCACCTTTCTTGAATCATCAGGGGCAAAACATCGCCCAGACCTGGTCAAACCATGAGTTTCGCATATTTCCCCCTTGACTTCTTTCCCTTTGTACATAACAGTTACCTTGTCATAATTCCAAGGTAAAACTTTTGTATCCACGATCGGCATCTGAACAACTGGCTTGATAACAACTGGTTTGATAAAAGACCCTTTCACAGTCCGTATGGGCTCCACCCCTGGTACTATCACTTTTACCGGCTCGGGCTCAATCATCACTGATGGTTGTTTTGTTGGAAGCTCGATTGACACTTTCTCGCTCTCAACATTCTTCCCTGCCTTGCTGTTTGCTTTGATTTTCATCACAGTCTGAGAGGGTGTTTTGCAGCTTTCTTAATGTACTAGCTCT
>JASVEL010011020.1:0-38439 GCA_032618575.1 Nicotiana noctiflora
TCTTGTACTACCGGATATTATATTAACATCCTCTTGTTTCATTACCAAATAAGAGAAATATCTCTTATCTTTTAAAATACTATGTGTTGTAGCACAATTCACAAGACATATATCATCTTTATTAATCTTGAGTCCAACTGAAGACTGGAGAATTTGTATATTCTTCATAAAAAAGACAATTAATATCTTATAAAAAATATGAAAGACAAGCAGAGAAAAAAAAACATTATGAAATACATAGGAATGTAGAAACTAGCAACACATGATGCATTAGAAAAATACACTCAAGAAAAATAAACAAGTTGCAAACATAAAAATAATAACTTTTATAGCTTTATTCCCCAGTAACATTGTGACGATCCGGCCCGTCGTCACGGGAATTACCACCTCGTTATGTTGTAATTTCATGTTTTATGCTTTTATATCAGTGTTAGAGTCTATCGGGTGAGTTATGAGTGATTTGGATTGAAAATGAGGCATATAGCCTTTTTGAAGGAAACTTGAATAAGGAAAGTCAACCCAGAGTTGATATTTGGTTAGAGGGATCGGAATTGGATTTTGATGATTTGGTTAGTTCCGGAAAGTGATTTGGACTTAGGGGAGCAATCGGAATTGAATTTGGAGGTCCGGTGTAGAAATAGGCTTGAATTGACTAAGGTTGAATTTTGGCGAAAACCGATCGGTAGGTGAGATTTTGATCCGGGGGTCGGAATGGAATTCCGACAATTCCTGTAGCTTCGTTATGTGATTTTGAATATGTTCGCAAAATTTCAGGTCATTCGGATATCGTTTGGTCGGGTTTTTGATTGAATGTGTAATTCGGAATGTTTTAAGGAATTTAGGCTTGAATTTGATGTGAATTATGGGTTTTGGTGTTATTAGACGTGTTTTGAGGATTGGAGCAAGTTTGAATAAGGTATTAAGATGTGTTGGTGTGTTTGGATGATGTCCCGGGGGCCTCGGGGTGTTTTCGGATGGCTAAACGAGAGAAAATGTGGAAAATTGCAGAACTGGTGCACTGCTTCTGTTGTTTTCGCTCCTGCGGAAATAGGAGCGCAGGAGCGACTCCGCAGGAGCGGACAACGAGGCGCAGAAGCGGAGCCGACCGCTGAAGCGGAGCCTGGTCCGCAGGGGCGGTTTCGCTGGTGCGAGAGGTCGATCGCAGAAGTGGTCTTGAGCCGTCTTGGGAAAATCCGCAGAAGCGGATGTTTGATCGCATAGGCGAGTCCGCTAAAGCGGACTCATTCCTCGCGAGCGGATCATTCCGCCGAGCGGACTAATCCGCGAGAAGTGGATGCGTGAGGAGCGGTCCTTGGATCGCTGGTGCAGAAATGGCCAAAAGGGCCTGGGTTCGCAGAAGCGACCAAAAGGTCGCAGAAGCGGTTCCGCAGGGGCGGAATTTTATCCGCAGAAGCGAAAATCGCTGTGAGTTAAGTGTATCAGAAGTTAGAAAAATTTCAGAACATTTCACACATTTGGGTCTCGGCTTTAGAGGCGATTTGGGCGATTTTGAAGAGAAACTCAAGGGAAATCATCAGGTAATCAATTATGGACTTAAACTATAATTAGTATTGGTAATATTATGCAATTATATCATGAAAATGGAGGAATTTGGGGTAATTATGGAAGATTTAGCCCTCTAGGCTTGAACTTTAGAAAATCAAGGTTTTGAATGGCCAAATGGAGTCCGAATTTGGTAAAATTGATATGCTTAGACTCGTATCGAGATGAGGGTTCCGAATATGTGACTTTTGTAATTTTTCGACAAGCGTACCAAAAGTCGGGTTTTGACAACTTTGGGAATTTTGATGTAAATTGAGTTATATTGATTGGGTGTCGTCCCATTGGCCTAATTTGTTGTGTTTCTACTGTATTTGATCAGATTCTATGCGTGCGGAGCTTGATTCTCATGGCAAGGGCATTGCGGAGTAGTCGTCGCGCCGTATTGAGGTGAGTAATAGATGTGGGTGATGACCGGCGGGTTCGAAACCCCGGTATACCACTTTGTGACGCCGTATAGCGGCGAGACACGCACACCCTTGAGAGTGCGGGGTCGATCATGAACTGGAGACTATAGATTAGTCCGACCTGTTGATCCTGTATTATTGGCTATTCTCGAGCCGTTGAACCTCCTTCTCGGACGGTTGAGTATATTGTGGGTTGTGAGCCACTTATTGGATCCCGCGAGGATCGTTATCATTGTCTTATCATATAGACATGCTAGTTTACTACTAGTCCACAGCTATTTCTGTTATTATGCTAAATTCCAATCTCTCGAACTTGATATTACTGTTTTCCAACCGAAAAATGATAAAAAGAGTTTTCAAAGACTACTTTTGAGCTTGCGATGTCCGTATCCGCATATTAGCCGACTAGTATTGGATCCGGCTGCGCGCCGCAGCCGAGATATATGTTGGATCGGACTCGTACGCCGCAAGAAATCTCTATGAGATGTGCTTGGGCTGTAGGAGCCCCTCCGGAGTCCGAACCCCCACAGCGAGCACGGGTACCCAAATTGGATCGAGTTACGCGCCGTAGCGGTCATATCATGCATTGCATTGCATTTAGCTACATCTATTAGCTGTTATGCTATTTATTAGTATTTGTTGGTACAGGTACAGTGAATATTGATTCTATGACAGGGTAGCTGATTATAGTTTTACATAGTGCTTTATTGCGGATTTCTTATCTGCGTTGTCTTACCCTTGTTTATTACCACTGAGTCTGACAGTACTCATTTTACTCCCCGCACCTTGTGTGCAGATCCAGGTACCTCTCAGCAGTGATCCAGTAGCTGTGCGAGGCGACATCCGTGGGATATACGAGGTAGCTGCAGAGTCCGCAGGACCCGATATTCTTTCCTACTGTCTTTTGATTTTGTATTGACATTTCTTTCCGCACTTGGTATCTTGTAAACCTTTATACACTCATGTTCAGTAGAGGCTCATGACTCTTGACCCTTCGGTCTATGGGAGTTAGTATATTTTGGGACTTGGTCTCCCCGCCGTTGGTATAAGTATTACTATTGTTTCATATTTTGAAATGCTTAAATGGGTTAACGAGAGCTTATAGCTCCGTTGTTGATATTGATTGGTCAGGCTGGCTTAGCAATGTGCTGGGCGCCATCACGACCGGATTTGGGGTCGTGACATGTTGGTTCATTCCTTTGTCGGGATTTTTGTTGAATCATTGCTTATTTTTATGTCCCTTAATTGTGTTTGTTTTTTGGGGAATCAGACTGTCAAATGATATAGAGGAGCGGGTTGCGCGCCGCAATAATAGTATGTGAGGATTGGGTTGCATGCCACAACAATAATACATGTTAAATAATATGGGTCAGGTTGCACGCCGCAACAGTGGAATTTATGGAGCGGGTTGCACGCTGCAACAAATAGTAATTTGTGGGCCGGGTTGCACGTCGCAACAGTTGTTAATATCATGTGTTTATACCGAGTATTGATTCCTTGTTCATTGTGAATTTAAGTTACTTTAGTTGCTACTCAAAATCTCTCTTATTATTGTTATCTCCCCATAGCATGTTTCCCCCTCCCATAATGTTAGTTGTTTGGTATTTCATTTCGTTGTATATTTATAATTGCACAGGTTATATGGTGTCTAGTCTAGCCTCGTCACTACTTCATCGGGGTTAGGATAGACACTTACCAGCACATGGGTTCGGTTGTGCTGATGCTACACTTCTGTGCAGTTTTTGCAAAGGTCTAGGTTTTGAGCAGTAGCAGAAGTAGTAGTACGGCAGCAGGCTTTCATTTTCACGAGACCGAGGTTCTTGCAGGCGTCTGCATTCCTGAAGTCTCTTTATTATATGTCACGACCCTAGTTCACCGATCGTGAACATGTCGTGATGGCACCTAGTCCCCACGACCAGGTAAGCCAAATATTGCGGAAAATATAATAACTGCAGAAAAATATAATAACCCAAATTGAATAACTGGAAGAAAATTATACTGTATGTCCCTCGACATGTACAACTCAATAACACAAGTTTACTAAAATCCCCAAATACACGGAATCTCACGAGCAACACAGGCTATAGAAATGTAGAGTAAAGGCTCACAACATCTAAATGTCTAACAACCAAAAGAAGAGTAAATACTAATGGTAGAGTAAGAGGTAGACTTGTCGGTCTGCGGACGCAGCAGAACTACCTCGAAGTCTCTATGATCCTCCTGCCTCACTGATAATGCGCCTAAATAGAGGTACATGGATGATCTGCACATTAAAAAAACATGTGTAGGAAGGGCATGAGTACACCATAGTGGTACTCAGTAAGTGTCAAGCCTAACCTCGGTTGGGTAGTGACGATGAAAGGTCAGGGCCCTACTGAGGCAAAAATATAACCGTAGCAATAATGAACAGTGTGGAAATCTGACAAAAAAAATAATAAATGTAGCAGTGTACTAAGGCAAATTAACGAAGCAATAATAACTACAAGGATAAGGCAGAATCACATAGTAAACACAACTCAATTTCAAGTACAAATGAGGGTCTCCCAGGATACCGTCCTGTAGCCCTCTCCTCAACTGTCCAATGGATCTTCCGGGATACCATCCCGTAGTTCAACTCTCGTACCAATACCGAAGGATCTCGCGAGATATCATTCCGTAGCCCAATCATTAATATATAGGGGATCTCCCAGGTTACCGCCCCGTAGTTCCAAAATAAAAGTACAGGGGGATCTCTCGGGAATCGAACCCGTAGTCCCAAAGTAAACAAACAAGGGGGAAGCTACCGGAATCCCACAACCGTAGTCCCATTGTAAATGCGCAATCACAGCCAGAAACAAACCAATGAATAATGTACGAAAAATAGTCAACACAATAAGAAATTAGACGGTTAAGTCAGCTAAACATGTTTTTCCTAATCTAGTACAAATTATAATTTCAAGCAATGTACAACAATTAAGAAAGGAAAACTAAAGTTCACTAACTTAAGTAAAACCGAATTTTTGACAATTGGCTCAAGTACGCGCTCGTCACTTCACGTACAATGCACCTAAAATATCAAGTAAAAATTCTAAGGGAAAGGGTCCCCCACACAAGGTTAGACAAGCCACTTACCTCGAAATGGCTCAATATCACTAGAAACCGAGCCTTTGTCACGAGTATCCTACTCCAAATGGCCCAAATTTATTTAATTCAACTGCACATCGCAAATAATATTTTAAACAACTGATTCCACTATTAAATTTAAAGCTAGGGCGTGAAAATAGGTAAAATAACCATAATGCCCCTCCATTCAATGTCTCGAAATTGAATAATTTTTACGTTTTCAGAACCCTCATACTCTCACGAGTCTAACCATATAAAAATCTGCTAAATCGAAGGTCAAATGCCCCCTCAAAAATCCAATAATTAGGTCTAAGAAGTTTTACCCACTTTCCATTCAATAACACGAAATTAAAGGGTGAATTCGCGAATAGATTAATGGGTTTTAGTCATAGGAGAGTAGAGAATAGATACCCAGTGATTGCCCTTGAAAAACCCTTGAAATTTCTCCCAAATCCGAGCTCCAAACCTTGTGTTTTGATAAAAATGAAAAAGCCTCATTTTTGAAAAGTTAAATATTGTTAAAGTCAATAAAGCATCGCGAATGCGGCAAGTATCACGCGTTCGCAAAGAAGGAAAATATAAGGGCCCCAAATTTCCCTTTGCGATCGCGAAGGAAGGATGCGAATGCGAAGTCCTGGCGCAACAAACTATGCGAACGCGTTGAAGAAAATGAAAGGGCCAGAAATTTTCCCTATGCGAACACGAGGATGGAAATGCGATCGCGGTGAAGGAGTTTACAGACCTACGCAAACATGAAGTAGGGTACGCAAACACGTAAAAGGGAAATAGGTACCCCTCCAGGATTACACTATGCGAACGCGGCGGAGTGGTCGCGAACGCGATGAAGGATGGGAAATACACTACAGGAACATGATGGCTTCTACGCGAATGCGATGAAGGAATATGACCTACGATTTTTCATAATCCTTTAACAACTCTAACCATCTCATCTGGCGGATATTTAGGTCCTTCTGCTTAAGCAAGTGCTGAAAACTTCGATTGGTCAGTATAGATCTCACAAGGTACCCCGCTGCAGCTGAGCAGTCTATGAAAATGCACCCCTACCAAGTTTGGGGTAGTCCCTAACCATATGATGGGTATCGTCACACTCGAAACAAGCTCTGGGAGGACGGGGTGGTTGTGACTGACTAGGGCTAGGTCTGCTGGACTGGCCTTTGGAAGTTCCCCGCACAGGATTACACTACGTGAACGTGGTGGAGTGGCCACGAATGTGATGAGGGGGGGATACACTATGCGAACGCGATGTTTTCTACGCGAATGCGTAGAAGGAATCTGACCTGCAATTTTTCTGCAATAATCTCGAACTTCAAATTGCTCCGTTGAGCATCCGAAACACACCCGAGGCCCTCGGGACCTCAACCAAACCTACAGACATATCCCGTAATATTATTCAAACCTGTACAAATCCTTAAATCATCCAAAACAATGCCGGAAACACGAATTAAGCTAAAGATTCAAGCCTAAGAACTTCGAATTCCAACTAAACACACTTTCGATCAAAAATCTAAACAAACATCGCCCGAATGACCTGAAATTTTGCACATATATCTGAAATGTCATGACGGAGCTACAACAACTTACGAAATTCCAATCGACCCTCGGGTCAAAAACTCACTATCGGACTAGAAACTTCAAAAATTCAAACTTCGGCATTTCAAGCCTAAATGAGCTATGAACCTCTAAAATACACTCTAAACATACTCCCAACCCCAAAACCACCTCACGGAGCTAGTGGAACCATCAAATTTTCATTCCGGAATCATCTACACACTGTTCCGAATACGGACTATTTTTCAACTCTTAAGCTCTCATTTAGGGACTAAGTGTCTCAAAATACTCCAAATCCTAACACTGAACGTCCCGGCAACCAATATAGCATAATTGAACTTTAGGGGTAGCAGTTAGTAGGGAATCGGAGCATAAATTTCAAAAAAGATCTACCGGATCGTTACATTATATTCTCTTTTAGACTGTTGCCTCATTATTTTCGAGACAGTCTATGGGAAATTAATGCAAATAGATATGGGAAATTTATACTTTTCATCTCCTACCACCAGAAATTCTAATGAAAATTCGTAGTCAATAAACATGATGCTTTTTATAAAATAATAAAAAAACAGGAACAATATTGTAGAGCAAAGTAGAGAGAGGGAGAATTTTTATTGATATTGGATGATTTACAATGGAATAGAACTCTCTATTTATAGGGAGATGGTAACTTAGCCACCAAGTAATAAACCCTAGAATCTCTCTAAATATAGACATTCACCATAAATAGAATTCTATTTATAACACTCCCTCTTGAATGTCTATTCAACAGATAATGTGCCTCGTTCAAACCTTAACCAAAATAAAACCCAATGGGAAAAAATTCTAGAAAGGAAAAAGAGTACACATGTTTAGAAATGCGCTTATTAGTTGCCTCGTTAAAAATCTTGCAAGGAAAACCCAGTGGGACAAAACCTTGTAAGGGAAAAAGAGTGCAACGCGCATTAACTCCCCTTGATGAGAGCATCAATTCACATCCTTGAGCCTTCACATCAATCTTGTGCACTAGCTTCTTGAAGGTGGACGTTGGTAGAGAATTTGTATCAGATTCAATGTATTTTCATAATGACATAACATAGATATCTCTTCATTTATATATTCAGGTACATGAATCTCTCATGACATATTATGAAGTGTTATGTCATGTGATCTTCTAGATCACTTGCCTCCTTTATTATGATCATTTGCTCATCTTCTTTATCAAAACGTTTATTTGAAACTGATTGTCTATACGCTTTAAGCTTACCATAGACTTTGTCCTTCTAGGACTTAATATGAGCATTTGCAATGAGAATATAGTTACTTTCTTTGGGTTAGCAAATGTGTCTGGCATGCTTTGCAATAAATTGCACATGAATTATCCTTTTATGAATTTCAAGTTCATATTATCTTATTGAGGATCTAGATATAGAAACGATAACTCATTCCTCGTAACTTTATCTCAATTATTTTTAATGTCTCCCCCTCATGTTAGAAAAACTAACTTGTTTTCTCAACTTTGAGAACTCATCTTTGTGCGTTATGGTGTTAATCAAAATATACACCGCACATCAATAATGATAAGATGGAATTATTTGGTTCCTGACCCTGAACCACTTGTGAGGGAAGAAAATAATATACTTTCGTATATAACGTATATCAAACTGATATATATAACTTTGTTTTCATAAGCAATAGTTTAGCTATCAAGTGGAGACACTCAATAAATCATTTTGCTAAACCAGTTGTTATGTAAACCAACTTATCAAGATGAACTTCTTGAATAGAAAATCTGGAAATTATGCTCGAATTACATCATTGAGCAAGTTACCTAGCAAAACACCATGTTGCGGATCAATAATAATCGCACATGTAACCATCTCATAGATGCATCTTATGTGGTATACATGGCAGGTGAATGAGCCCATATTCACCTTTGATATTTCCAGCATTCATGGGATCTACTCCCAATTTTAGTTGGTCTACTAATTAATGAGAACAAACAATGTAAGAGAATTCATAAATAACTTTCTAGTGTACATCATACTTAAATTGATATGGCTAAACCAATTATGCCAACTGAATAAGTTATCAATATTGATAAACTTCGGGTTTATACCATGATGTGTGCAATTATGAATAAACTCCAAGTTTATTATGATATGAATTTTTATATCAATAAATATTCACTTCATTGTGATATTCTTTTGTTTATGTAGTACAAATTGGAGAATAAAGCGGGTAACTTTTCACATACATATTACCCCGCTACAAGTTGTAGTAATAGAAGATATTAAATCTTTCCTTTATTTATAGTCTCAATATAATCAATCGCTTTCGCAAATACTTTAGAAACTGAATATGTTTCTTTGAGACTTACTACAACACAATACCTTATTGGTAATCAATTGTGTTTCTCCAAAATAGTATTAATTGGTTGTTCTAGAGCTCTCAATTAATTTTGTATAACCACATATTCATCAACATCCATGTGGTGAATATCTCTTTTAAAGAGAAAGTTATACCATTATGTGTATGGTCAAAATTATATGCAAGATCTGTTTCTTGCATTACCGTTGTCTTTTAATAATCACAATGCCAAAATATTTTGGCGTACAGTAGGTACGTGACCAATGACCATTCATGCTATAATGATGATATTATTTATGGTATCATCTCAAACCGTCTTCTAGAGGTGAGTGTGGTATATTCACTACCACTAGCACGTTCATATTCTCTGAAGAATGAATATATATTCCTAAATCAGATGTTGCCACATTCACATCATGAATGAACCATAATAATCTATATGTGCTTTATAAAATCTCATGTCAAATCGATGACAAATATTTTTCACAAAGTGAAAGATTATTTTGAGAATCCTTATTGTTCTCATTACCACAAATAATGACGATTATAATTTCGTCTATTGCCACGTCCACAACATCCATTGATACCTTCACGGTAATAAATTATCTTCTTTCAGACTTATCACATACTGATATCACATTCTCTAAAGGGAATGAGAATGGAGCAAATTCAATGGGACGAGTTTTCAATTCTTTGCCCACAATCATACATGAATTTAATCACGGCGAGGCATAGAAACTTTGACACTTTGGGTGGCTATAATTTCTTTCAAACTCCATTAGTGTTGCAAATAAATTTATCGTCTTTGCTTGTATTTAAAATCAAATTATAGAATGTCAAGAATTTGAAAGAGAAAATTAAAATACTTACCTTAAATCCAGATTTAATCATGAAGAAAGTTCATAGAACAATTGACAATCATTATACTCAATCCCAAAGCTTCTACTCAATTGGTTAGAGTCTCGTGCTGATAACGTGTTATGAAATAACAAAAGAAGAAGAACAATATTGGAGCAAAGTAGAGAGAGGGAGAATTCTTATTGATATTGGATGATTTACAATGGAATAGAATTATCTATTTATAGGGAGATGATGACTTAGCCATCAAGTAATAAACCCTAAAATCACTCTAAATATAGACATTCACCGTGAATAGAATTCTATTTATAACCATGCCGTTTTAATTTGAATACGTAAGAGTTTTTCTATTTTCCCTTTCGACTGATCCATTTCAATTCTAATTTTGATTATCAGTCAATTTGGCGCTATAGAGTATACGTGGTATACAGTATACTAAAGTTTCAATCCTATTTTTACAGAAATATGTGTCCAAGTACAACCTACATAATCAAGGTGCACTTATTGCGGACAGCTACATAAGGTTATTTACTGAGGAATGGCGGAGCCAGAACCTTTACGAAGGGTATTCAAAAAAAAAATTGTAGCTATTGCGAATTAAACTCTTGACCTTATGTAAATTTTGAACACTCTTGACCACTAAACTACACTTTTGGATAGTGTTAAGGGTATTTAAAACTTAATATATATAGATAAAAAATAGATTTTACCTTATATATACAGTGTAATATTTTGGCGAAGGATGTTCGGGTGAACACCCTTGCGCCGGGCTAAATCCGCCCTGCTAACGATTCGTAAAAAAAAAATTCCATAATCTACAACTTTTAAAATAATAACATATTCTACCGCATAAACATGATCAATGTATAAAAATATATCCTAAAATACCTCAGAGTTCCTATAAAATGGGGATCTGATTGTGAAACGTATCCATAATTATTCTCTTAAACTTTTCAATTTTGTTGCTATAAATGATATATAAAGCACGCCGCGATTCTTTGGGATTCCCTCCATTAATTTAATATCCCGTAATGTTCGATGGCTACCTAGATATATACCACGTGTGCAGTTGAAGTTTTAAATGCTTAGATTTATTTTGTGCTTTTTAGCGTTTTCTATTTGCATTATTATTAAATTATACTTTTTTGGTTTATTAATTTATTAAATAAACAAAAAATGGCCGTTATTGCAAAATGTCCAGCTCATTCTTTTTTTCTAACAAAGATCAATTTGTGAATCTTATTAAGAAAATTCTCATCATATTTATGAAGAAACAAAGTATGTTTTCTCTAGAAACTCAATTGAATTTTCTTCTACTAAATGAATGTCCATAAAATTGACATCTACAAAAAATGGAACAAATGGGATTTTGGGTATTTTAAAATAATGTGAAAGTATAATAGTGTGTGTAAAGAAAATCACAAGGTTGAAGAAGAAGATAATAAAGTTAGTGGAGGAAGGAAAAAAAATAGCGTAAACTGATCGTGCCAATTTATGTTTTTATTTTTTAAGCATTATTTATTAATTAAGCAAATTCAAAACTTAATAAAGAAACAATTAGTATAAAATACATCCAGGCCATTGAAAGTTTAGCTGCACACATGGCATTATCTAATTAATCTATTGAGAATTACTGGACATTATATTACTGGAGGGGATCCTATCCCTCAATAAACGAAAAAGTGCCTAAAATAACTATCCGTTTTGGTACAATAATGCGCTCTATCCACCTATTTGGCCAAATATATGTTTCCGTCAATGTTTTTGACTCACAAATATCCTTTGAGTTAACGGAGGACACGTGTCCACGTTTGTCCATTCTAAATATTTCTTAATTAATTGTAAAGGCCCACCGATTTTTTTTATAGTTTTTACAAAAAAATAGATTTTTTTTCTAAAACAATGTTTTTGTAAAATCAAAAATAATTTCTAAAGCATTATTTTTAAAAAAACTGGAAAAAAAAGTAGATGTTTTGCTAAAAACTGAAAAAATAAAAAAATAAAAAATAAAAAATAAACAAAACCAGTTTTTAGAAAAATATTTCTTTAAAAGACTTCCACAAAATATATTCAGAGGTAAAACTGCTCATTTAGTAATTTAAGTATTCCCAGGATGCTAAGTTGCATAAGTGATTATTGCTAAAGAAAATTATTGGAACACTAAAAAAAGATTGTATGCGCACGAAATAAAAAGTGCTAAGGGAATATAGCATGAAAAAATTCAGTATAATTCTTTAAAAAACTAGATTTATTTAAAAATATTTCTTTTGTCAATTTTTTAATGAAATATTTTTTAAAAAAATATTTTTTTCCAGTTTTTAGCAAAACACGTCTACTTTTTTATTTCAAGTTTTTTACAAAAACAATGCTTTAGAGTTTTTAGATTTTATTTTTATTTTTACAAAAATATTGTTTTAGAAAAAAAATCTATTTTTTTTTGGAAAAAAAAATCTTTTTTTCTTTAGTTTTTAGTAAAAAAAGTTTTAGAAAAATTGCTTAAGAAAATTATTTTTCAGGTATGAATAATGAGTCTTTTTAATTAATTAAGAAATATTTAGAATGGACCGACAGGAGGATGACACGTGTCCCTCCATTAACGCAAAGGTCATTTGTGAGCCAAAAACATTAATAGAAGGGCATATTTGACCCAATAGGTGTATGAAGAGCATTATTGTACCAAAACGGATAGTCCAAGGATATTTTAGGCCATTTTCCGCCCATTAAAATAGGTTCTCCATCTTGATTTTTTTTTATTCCTTTCAATTTCATTCTCCACTTCGGTATACCAATAGTAGGAAACTTGGAGTATCAACATACAGTCAATTCATCACCATCTTCGTAGCATTATTTTAATTAGAGAAAATCAATCTTCAAGAAATATGATGAGTTATTAAGTTTGATAATTCTGCAATATATTGTATTTAATATACAAGATGTAATACATATATATCATATATTATATGTAATTTACAATATAGAAATAATAATTAAAACTTCAAAATTCAGCATAAAACAATTTCGTTATAGTCTTCCTTCAATTAATATTACAGTGTATACACACATATATATATATATATATATGACACACTATATATATATATATATATATATATATATATATATATATATATATATATATATATATATATATATATATATATATATATATATATATATATATATATATATATATATATATAATTTATTATATATTAGTTATATATTGTTACTATATGATATATAGTAATTGTAGGAGAAAATGAGAAATCAAATTAGGTGATTAAGAAATATACTATGAAGGAACATGAAGAAGGGTATAGTTTGTAGGAGGCTGGAAGGGAGGACGTATTATTTTTGAGGTATTAGTGGATTACTTATATATTAAAACGTATTTATTAATATAAAAAATTTCAAACATATACCAATATCATGAGATATACATATTAGGATACATTTTAGGAGAGAGAATCTTAAGAGATATAAATTGTATTTAATATTATTTTTTAAAAGTAATTGTAACTTGTTGAAATAAGTTCTGAATAAGTTGTATTACGCGTAAATTTCTGCTTTAGTTTACCTTATTTAAGCTGTTTGTAGAGGCTCAAACTCTTTCGGGCCCGACCCATAAACATGTCCTTGAATGCAGTCGAGCGAACTAACCACCAGCAGGCCCGATACACCTTCAGCCTGCTAGACTAATTCAATGACGGCAGTTATTATTACGTAAACTCATGTATAATCGGTATATAATTTAAATACCAATAAAATTCTTTTTTTAAGTGAATAGCTGTTGACTCGTAAATGGTCGGAGTGAATCCCTTATTTTTTTATAGGTTGTTTGGCTAAGCTTATAAGTTGATCAAATGAATTTATATGCACTTTTTAGTTTATTTACCTATTTGGTAAATTTAAGATTGGTTAAAAGCCGAGAATAAGTCAAAAGTTATAAATTGGCCTCCCCCAACTCATTAAATTTCACCTTATAAGCACTTTTAGGTTTGACCAAATTTTTTACAATTATATCCCTAAAATACTTTTTTTTAAAACAAAACTATTTGTATACCTAGTTCTTCAATTGTTTATTATTAATTTCTAAACTTTTATCTAAATACATAATTGCTTATTTTTTAAATCAGTTTCAACACTTAATTCTTATCAACTAGTCTAAATCAGCTAACCTAAACCGACTTTTAGTCGTCTCTTTACATAAATCATTGGCATTGTAGACTTGTACTCTTAGGCACAAGACTATCATAATAAATCATTGGCACTGTAGACTTCGTAATCTTAGGCACAAGACTATCATAATACTAAGATTGCTATTCCCTACTGTTAATTCTTGCTTCCATTTATTTTATTTTTACTATTCTTTACTTTCCCATTATTACTTTTAGTTTATTAACGGTCAGTGTCTTTCCTCTTAATTGTGGAAATTTGCAGCCACAGTTTTTTAACGTAATTTAAAAAGGACATTTAAACATTATCTTTTTCTTTATTTCGATTATATTTTCCTAATAAAAAAGATTATGACATGAGCAAATCTTCCTAATAAAGATTTTTTTTCCATGATAGATGTGGTAAATTTTCTACTACTTAACTATTTTCCAAATTAGTTATTCTAAATTTTGAAAAATCTTTTAATAAAAATGGTATTTAGTTAATTTCATTTATGGACTTACCCTTTTCAATTCCATTGACATAATTAATTTGTTTCCATCTTATTTTAAATATGCTCATTTTCACACAACTTACTTATATTTATAGGACACACAAAGCTTTGTTGCAAATCATAAAAGTGAGAGAAGAAATCAAAATATGAAGATGGTGAAGGAAGAAATAACAATTGTTATAATGTTGATGATGATTTTTGCTGCAGAAGGGTTTGATCCTAATATACAAAAATGCATATTCAATTGTAAGCAAGTATGTAAGGGTGACAATCAATGTTATGATGATTGTATTGCCGGCTGTGGTTTATCTTTGAGTACTGTGAACAATCAAATTTACTACTGTAAACTTGGTTGTTCACTTCAAAGATGCTCTAAATTTAGCGCTGATGATAAAAGGAAGGCTTGTTTGGAAGATTGTTCCAAATATTTTTGTAAATTTTAAACCTAGTAATCTCTCTATAAATGAGATTTTAAGACAATCTTTTCTTTGAGTACCATTCACATGAATTGATTGGTGATTTGACATGCGCAGAGACAGTAAGATGCGTGATAGATACAGATATGTCATGACTATGAGTTGCATGAAGATTATTAGTTGTTGCATTTTGAGTAGAGGATCCAATGTTGTCTTATGCTATTTGTGTTTGTGGATACCTTTGTTAATGGTTTCTTTGAATGACAATGATAAACTTTCTTCTCAAATTTCATCTATATAAGTATATGTTTAGTTCTTGTCTCATTTTTCTAATTTGCATCAAATGTTTGGGGCCTAAAAGGCTATATGTGGTGTGATAGTTAGCCAATTCAAAGTAAAATTGACGCAAAGGTCAAATTTTTAGTTTGATCAACACTTGAAAAATCAACACTTTGTTGCTCCTTAAAAGCAATTTTATGATTACCTATCTATCTGTCCTCAATTTAATTAGCAGTTGCTGGAGATCCACTTAATGAATGAACTGATTGGTCATTTGACATGCACACATCCACTTAAGACCTGTGTTGCCGAACTCGCCAAAACAGCTGGTGTATTTGTGTCGGATCCTCCAAAAATATATTATTTTTATCGGATCTGACATGCACGCATCGACATTTTCAAAGAGTTCGAGCAGCATAGCTTAAGATTGTAAGATACTTAGTTGATGATGATTGTTTCGACATGTGCCTTGAATTACATGAATTTACATTAATTGCTGCGTCTTGCGCAGAGGATCCAATGTTGTCTGATGCTATTTGTGTTTGTGGATAACATTGTGATAGCTAGGCTTTTTTAAAAATACTGATAATGCTAAGTATTTCTCATTAGATTTTATCTATATATTTCATATGATTACTTCTTTTCTCACTTTTTAAATTTGGAACAAATGTTTGTAGCCGGTAAGGCTGAGTAAGTGGTGTGATCATCCAAATAAAATAATTGCAAAAGTTATTGGTCATGTAATTAAGAATGAAAAAGATAAGTCTTAAATGAAAATAACCAAATATGGTACTTACAAAGGATTTTGGTGAGAAATTAGACAAACTAATTTCGATAATAGTTAGCAACATTCAAGGCTTCTTCTTAACCATTAAGGCCGGGCTAATAGCACGTGCTAGCCAATTTTTAGACCGATAACTAAAAAATAGTTAATACTTGTAATGTTATTAAAAAATAACCACTATTTTGCTGCAATACAGGAAGTTCCAACATAATATACTGGAGATTGGAACACATGTGTACGAACTTTCAGCACATCATGTTGGAATTACAGTACACGGAATGTTCCCGCATAATATACTCGAGATATTGGACTACCTGTGTATGAACTTTCAGCATATTATGTTGGAACTACAACATATTATGAAATTCCAGCATGTTATGCTGGAAGTTCACATGTAAAAAAACTCGAGCTCATGTATATTATACTGGAATATTTTTCGGAATCTAATTAGTGTTTTTATCAGATTTATCTTTACATAAAAAGTGACTAAATTTTGATTACTTTTAAAACTGTAGCTGTTTTCAATTATCGCTTATAAATTTGACTATTGTTGATGCTTAAAAATTAAACCTCATCCATCTTTGGAAAATGACAAAGAAAATTTCAGTGGTAAGGGCCAAACTTAAAGCAGAAAATTAAAGTTGATGAAAAAGAGAAGTTAAAATAAAGGAAAATAGAGCAAAGAAAGTCGAAAGAAAGCAGAAGATTAGATATAGGATTGTTTACTAAGAAACTTATAACTAAAACTACTTTTAAGATCATTTCCTTGTCTTTATATAAATTTTAAACTCTTTTTAGGATTTGTTTATTAGAAAAAAAAATTGGATTAAAAAATAAGAGTTAACTGGTCTCTATTTAAGTTTGGATAACAAAGGGAAGATAGAAATATTAACTATTGAGCGATATCTTGCACTTGTATTTAGGGGGTGTAAATCGTTGGATCGGTCCATCAATTTATAAAATTTATACCATATTAATTTTCCGATTATTCTAATATGTATAATTAAAATTAGATCCTTCAAAACCGTTAATTATGTCGGGTTTTTTCAGTATCAGTATAGTTTGATTATTTTAGCATTTTCTTAAATGTCATGTAAAAGTCACTTGTAAAAGTAGATCACAATAGCGTACGTACTTTTATATGACTTAGTAAAACTCTCTACACATTTACTGCTTAAAGGGTGATGAATTAAGAAAACTTGAAAGATGACTAGAGTATAGATCGATCAACTATTCTACAGCAGCGTAAAAGAAGCTAAGCATAGACAAAGAAGTATAAATCATACGAGTGTAAAGATATTAACCAAGATGGGACCCGAAAATAAAGTCGATAGAAGATTAAACATTTTAAAAGATAAACCTAAATGATACAAAAGGAAACATATTCAATGCAATATTATAGTTTGCTACTCATAATCACTAAAATATTTGTGTCTTGCTAGTGAATATGCTTAATATAATTTAATTTCAGTAGGAGTAGCATAATAGGTTTGGAAATTAGGATTTGAGCTTAATTAGAGGTTCTGTGGAGATGCTTGGAGGCGAAGAGCGTGCCAGAAGCCTACATCGGAGTGATCAAAGACATGTATGATGGAGCCAAGACTAGGGTTAGGACGGTGGGTGGCGACTCGGACCATTTTCCGGTGGTTATGGGGCTACATCAAGGATCTGCGCTAAGCCCTCTCTTATTTGCCTTGGTAATGGATGCTCTAACTCGCCATATTCAAGGGGATGTGCCATGGTGTATGCTCTTTGCTGACGACATAGTCTTGATAGACGAGACGAGGACTGGTGTTAATGCGAGGTTGGAGGTCTGGAGACAGACCCTCGAGTCTAAGGGTTTTAAACTAAGCAGGTCTAAGACGGAATATCTAGAGTGCAAGTTTAGCGCCGAGTCGAGCGAAGTAGGCTGGGACGTGAAGCTGGGATCTCAGGTCATAGCCAAGAGGGACAGTTTCAGATATCTTGGATCAGTGATTCAAGGGGACGGGGAGATTGACGGGGATGTCACTCACCGTATAGGAGCGGGGTGGTTGAAGTGGAGGCTCGCATCGGGAGTCTTGTGTGACAAGAAAGTTCCACAGAAACTCAAGGGGAAGTTTTATAGAGCGGTGGTTAGACCTGCCATGTTGTATGGGGTGGAGTGCTGGCCTGTGAAGAACTCTCATGTCCAGAGAATGAGAGTTGCGGAGATGAGGATGCTCAGGTGGATGTGCGGGCTCACCGGATTAGATAAGATTAAGAATGAAGTTATTCGGGAGAAGGTGGGGGTGGCCCCAGTGGATGAGAAGATGCGAGAAGCGAGACTCAGGTGGTTTGGGCATGTGCGGAGGAGAAGCCCTGATGCACCGGTGAGGAGTTGTGAGCGACTGGCGGTGGTTGGCGCGAGTCGAGGCAGAGGGAGGCCTAAGAGGTATTGGGTGAGGTGATTAGGCAGGATATGGCTAGAATGGGGATTTACGAGGACATGACCCTTGATAGGAAAGTTTGGAGGTCTAGTATTAGGGTTGTAGGGTAGGGCCTTCTAGAATTCTTAATACTTCTGTTAGGGGCTGAGTGGGGTTTGGTAGCGATCTCTATTGTTAATTAATGTATTGTATTGTGCCTCTTATGGTAGTAACCGATTGGTATTATTGCATGTCATTCTACTTTTGGTTTTATGTTTAGATAATTATCTATTTGATTTATCCCGGATTTACTAACATTGTTTTGTTTTGTTGTGTTTTGTTTGTTGATTTTCTCTCTCTTTTTCCGAGCCGAGGGTCGGCCGGAAACAGCCTCTCTACCCTTTCGGGTAGGGGTAAGGCCTGTGTACGTATTACCCTCCCCAGACCCCACTTTGTGGGAAATTAGGATTTGAGCTTAATTACTTGTTGGTTTGTAATCGTTTTCATAATTACAAGGCCCAAGAAAAAAAATATTATTTTTAAAAATGTGTACTATAAATATACTTTTCATATGTATTTATCCGATATGGTTCAGTATCAGTTCAATTTATTTTCATAAAATAAAAATCTACACTAATTATTGGTACGGTTATATATCTATATAAAAATCTATAGGTTTATTGAAAGAAACATAAAACTTGATTCGTTCCCCTACAATTCTTTAATCTGTTTTTAAATATCACTTGACACCCCTACATGTATAAAGGGTGCTCAAAGTATAATATACGATCATATAAAGTAATATTTGGCCGAAATATACAATATAATTTTCCGACAAAGTGTTTCCGGTTAACCATCCTTAGTACAAAATAACTACGTCACCCCTGAAATGATTAATCCTATGATAACTTGGCTATTTGAGCCCAAACCCATTTAAACTGCCCAACCCGTCCAGAGATTAATAATTGGGATTTTTACATACCTATACCATATATCAAACCTTATTACCCAAAATATGTATAGTTTGTTAATTACTCGTCGATTCCATATTTTACCTACAAATTTTGAACCATGCGATTATTAAGCATTAAAAGGGCAGAATATTCCCTAAAGCGGGCTAAAATAAAGTAGTGAATCTTGGTTATAATTGATTTTACATTAAATTCAATT
Organism: Nicotiana noctiflora; assembly: GCA_032618575.1. Taxonomy (NCBI): domain Eukaryota; kingdom Viridiplantae; phylum Streptophyta; class Magnoliopsida; order Solanales; family Solanaceae; genus Nicotiana; species Nicotiana noctiflora. The sequence continues at coordinate 19,551 of JASVEL010011020.1, forward strand.
TTTTTTAAAAAAAAAAGAAAAGGAGATTTCTTATCTACGTATTTTTCTCTAGAACTACAATTCAAATTTTCGAAAAAAAAATGAACAATTCAAATTTTCGAGTTTCAACAACTCAAAGTTGAAAAAGTCTGTTCTTCCATATATTTTCCACCATTGATAGTCATTAAAAAGCTTGAAAGCTTTGAATTCAAATTTGGGTTTTCAAAAATCATTATTTATTTTGATTGGGTGTTGTTGTAAATAATTTAAAATATGTTTAGGAGTTTATATCTCAATTTTGAGGAGTTTTGGTGAAGATTAGACTTGGTTTTGATTGAATGTCAGATTGAAAATCGTCGAAGAAGAAGAAGAAGACATATTTCCAGAAATTGTAGATAAATTATAGATAAATTGTAAATTGGGAAGACTAGAACTTCTACAAGTGTTCTAGAATTATGTCAAAAATGCCAATTATGCTACAATTGAAATGAGAATTGGGATATTAAAATTTAATGTAATTAGTTTGTAGATATCTTGTATATAAAATTTCTACAAATAAACTACAAATCAGTTTAAGTATTGTATAAAGTTGTATTGTTTTTAAGAGTATCTAAAAAATTTCTACATTTATACTACAACTAAATTACAATCTTATGTCAAAAAAAAAAAAGTTGACAGCAAAATTTGCTCTTCATTTATAAAATTTGTACAAAAACATTACAAATAAACTACAATTGCACCCTCACTATCAACTTTATTGCCTTCCATCACGACGTACTAGTAGAGGGCCTGGTGTTGTCACGACCCCAAATCCGGTCGTGATGGCGCCCAACACATTGCTAAGCCAGCCTGACCAATCAATATTAACAACGGAGCTAGAAGCTCTCTTTAACCCATTTAAGCATTTCAAAATATGAAACAATAGCGATACCAATAACGAAAACGGGAAAACCAAGTCCCATAATACATCAACTCCCATAGACCAAGGGTCAAGAGTCATGAGCCTCTACTGAACATGAGTGTATAAAGGTTTACAAGATACCAAGTGCGGAAAGAAATGTCAATACAAAATCAAAAGACAATAGGAAGGAATGTCGGGTCCTGCGGACTCTGCAGCTACCTCGAATATCCACAAACGTCGCCTCGCACAGCTACTGGATCACTGCTGAGAGGTACCTGGATCTGCACACAAGGTGCAGGGAGTAAAATGAGTACTGCCAGACTCAGTGGTAATAAACAAGGGTAAGACGCAGATAAGAAATCCGCAATAAAGCACTATGTAAAACTATAATCAGCTACCTTGTCATAGAATCAATCTTCACTGTACCTGTACCAACAAATACCAATAAATAGCATAACAGCTAGCAGATGTAGCTAAATGCAATGCAATGCATGATATGACCGCTACGGCGTGTAGCCCGACTCCAATTTTGGGTACCCGTGCTCACCGTGGGGGTTCAGACTCCGGAGGGGCTCCTACAGCCCAAGCACATCTCATAGAGATATCCTACAGCCCAAGCACAATATCATGAATACGATGCGGCGTGCAGCCCGATCCACTACCAGTCAGCTAAATATGCAAATGCACAAGGCTCAAAAGTAGTTTTTGAAAACTCTTTTATCATTTTTCAGTTGGAAAACAGTAATATCAAGTTCCAGAGATTGGAATTTGCATAATAACAAAAATAGTTGCGGACTAGTAGTAAACTAGCATGTCTATATGATAAGACAATGATAACGATCCTCGCGGGATCCAATAACTGGCTCACGGCCCACATGTATAATCAACCGCCCGAGAAGGGGGTTCCTCGGCTCAAGAGTGGCCATTCTCACAATATATATATATGCAACCATCCGAGAAGGAGGTTCGACGGCTCTAGAATAGCCAATAATACAGTATCAACAGGTCGGACTAATATATATAGTCTCCAATTCATGATCGACCCCGCACTCTCAAGAGTGTGCGTGTCTCGCCGCTATACAGCGTCACAAAGTGGTATACCGGGGTTTCGAACCCGCTGGTCATCACCCACATCTATTACTCACCTCTATACGGCGCGACGACTACTCCGCAATGCCCTTGCCACGAGAATCAAGCTCCGCACGCGTAGAATCCTGATCAAATACAGTAAAAATACAACAATTTAGGCCAATGGGACGACACCCAATCAATACAACTCAATTTACATCAAAATTCCCAAAGTTGTCAAAACCCGAGCCCCGGCCCACATTCCGAAAATTTACGAAATTCACATTTCCGGAACCCTCGTCTCAATACGAGTCTAAGCATATCAATTTTACCAAAATCGGACTCCATTTGCCCACTCAAATCCTTGTTTTTCTTCAATTTAGGCTTAGGGCTCAAACCCACAATTAATCTTCCATTTACAGGAATTAACCAAGGATTTCATGTTAAAATGATGTAATTAAGCCACAAAACTTACCTCCAACGAATACCCGATGATTTACCAACAATTCCCGTGAGTTTCTCTCTCTAGAACTCAAAAATGGAGGTTTCATGAATGAAACCCGTAGCCCCTCTGTTCTGTGATTAAATTCTCTGCCAGACGAATTAACCCTACGCGATCGCAGCCTTTGGCACGCGATCGCGATGCACAAATTCTGGGCGGCCTAATTTTCCTCTACGCGATCGCGTGATCCTGGACGCGATCGCAGTGAACAATTCAGTGACCCTACGCGATCGCAAACGAATTAACGCGATCGCAGTGAACAAACTCGGCCGGCTCCCAGATTAACCTACGCGATCGCGACACACGACACGCGATCGCACTGCTTCCGACCAAATACCCTACGCGATCGCATAAAACCTCACGCGATCGCAATGCTCCAACCTTCAGACTTACGCGATCGCAGGCTTTACTTCGCGATCGCAGAGCTCAGGATTTCTCCCTTACGCGATCGCATGGCTATCTCCGCGATCGCGGAGAACAAAATTTTTCTGCGATTATTGCAGCAGAACAGCAGTGCCTTTTGGCACAAATTGGTCCGTTTGGACCCCCGAATTCATCCCGAGGCCCCCGGGACCCCAACGAAAACCACCAACATACTCCAAAACACGATACGAACTTGTTCCAATCATAAAAACACCACCCTAAACATCAAAATCACCAATTACACACGGATTCAAGCCTAAATTTCTTAAAACTTTCCGAATTACACATTCGATCAAAACCCGACCAAACGATGTCCGAATGACCTGAAATTTTGCAGACATATCCAAAATCACATAACGAAGCTACAGAAATTGTCGGAATTCTATTCCGACCCCCGGATCAAAATATCACCTACCATCCGGATTTCGCCAAAATTCAACCTTAGCCAATTCAAGCCTATTTCTACACCGGGCCTCCAAATTCAATTCCGATCGCTCCCCTAAGTCACAAATCACCTTCCGGAACTAACCGAATCATCGGAATCCGATTCCGAGCCCTCTAACCAAATAGTCAACTCCGGGTTGACTTTCCTTATTCAAGTTTCTTTCCCAAAGGCTATATGCCTCATTTTCAATCCAATTCACTCCTAACTCACCCGATAGACCCTAACACTGATATAAAAGCATAAAACATGCAATTGCAACATGACGGAGTGGTAAATTCCCGTAACGACGGGTCGGGTCGTTACATTCTCCCCAAATTAAACAAACGCTCGTCCTCGAGCGTACCAGAGTGGTACTAGAAGCAACTCAATAGCTGAATGACCTTACCAAGCATATATTCGGGCGATCATACGTCACCCTATCTCACGCAAGTCCGAAAACACCATATAGTCAAAATTTCACGGCCCATCTGAACCATAAATCACATTGTACTTTCTGAAATCATATACCAATTGCTAGTCCCATTCCTGTACTCAGGATACACTAGAATCCACTGCAATAAGCCATACTCACCACTCCGGGTGAGATCATATGATGTATCAAACAACCCAATCACTCGAGACGATAGTCTCTAATCACAACAACTGGCCACAATCACCAAATACTAGCCGAAAACCTCTTTCATTAGATAGAGTCTTATTCCAACACCTCCATATCCTGCCCACGGCAGCTGAAGCACGTGATATACCGAACCCATCTCTCGGGTTAACCATTCGTGAATTTATTTCCCTTTTTAAAACTCATACCACGATAGGTTTCGGAGCCAAACCTCGGTTTCTACCTTTCTAACAAGCTAAGACCCAATATGCTCGTATTCAATAATGACTCCAACGGCCATTTCGATTATAACACATCGCACTGGTGATAAGACACCTCAACACCGGCCTAAGCCACGACGAGCACAACATAGGCTCCAATAGAAACGTCTGCACACACTCGAATCATGACAGCTCAAATCATGACAACTGTCTCCAGCAAATAGAGCTGCAATTTAATCCCTCTGTGCCATCATAATATAGAACTGAGATCGCGTCTCGCATTATAGAAATAGAGTACCCGAATCCTCCTCGAGAGGTCATAACATCACGTGGCCTTGCCACGATTCGTGATTCTATCCCAACGTTATTACTCATGAAGCACCTCAAGCCACTAAGCTCAAAACGATCAGCCACACACATATTTAGGTTTGAACCCAAGCAATCAACCTCACCCACGGTGAAACAATTAACGTATGCTATCAAATCCTGAAAGAACACAACCGATGTGCCATTCGCCAAGCGATACTCAATACGGACTTTTCCTCAGAAGCGAGGAAGTATTGTATACCAGGTAACATATAACTAACTATATTTTCACAATATTCCGTTGCGGCGTGCAACCCGCTCCAATGACATACCCGTGGCGGCGTGCCACCCGATCTAGATACCATACCCTGTGGCGGCGTGCCACCCGATCCAAGTAACCCTCGTCAAATGAATACGCGTCGAGTCAAGTTGCTCATCATAATAAACATATATCGCCTCAAGTTTGGCCACATAAAACGCATCTGACAACGTTTCTCAATACTGGAACTGAATCAATGGTAGATACTTCTACACTAACATCCGCCACTAAGGTCCAACTGACAAAGCAATGCCTACCAGCCGTCCGCTGGTCCTGTGTACAACTACTCTGTTGGAGCATACTCTGATGTTCTCTGCTACGCAATTTGTGCCATTTTCCGACATAGCCCATATCACATTAGTCTAGACGACCTGGCTTATGTCAACCAGTCAGCAATCAAGTATCATAATCCGAATTCGTTTTATCAAGTCAAGAGAGAGCCTCTAAGGCTTCCGATTTCCAATAATCACAAAACGGTGTCGATGCACACGACATACAACTACTGCATAGGCGGATTAACGAGAATTTCAAGTCTCCTACACATATATAACATATGAATCACTATGCCTGATTCCGTATTTCACCGTACATATACATAACGCACATCAAGCGTCCACTCATACCACGACAGCCATTCATAAATTTCATTATGCCATCAACGACTCAATTATTTTAGTCGATCCAACAAGAGAATACCACTCTACCATGGATATTATCAGTTTACATTACCTTGTCCCTTTGCACCATATACCCTGCCAAATTACTACAATAGCAGTACCATTTTCTTAAATCACCAGCAGCTGTCCGCGCTGCTCAATAATTTTATTAACTTTCCATATATTATGAACTGATCTCAAAACCTAGAATATACCATTATCAACTTTCCATAACACATCGTGTATACCATATCACACTAAGACAACATGAAAATTCATATCCCTTTCCTCCGCCTCAACATTGGCGCACTCAACTAGTCAAGGACTTTCGTGATCCCATATAGAAGAAAACTCATTACACATTCCCCGCTTCGCATATCGATAGGAATATACTCATCTTCAAACCATGATAAAACACATCACAACTATTTCTTCCCATTCATTGCATAAGTTAAACTGCCAGGACTAAGTCCTTATACCCACATTATACTCATATCGGGTTACACGACTGCCAACACTCAAAAGCTTTATTGCACAATATCTGCAAGACTCCTTACTTCAACCACATACCAGGAATTAGTCGTATTCTTTATCATACCGCTTTGATTTATTAACAAGTTGTTCCATTTACCCAGTTTCCTTCCTGATTCATCTTTGATTTAATATTAGCCACTACTGTAGCACCATAACACATGAACTCATTCCACACGAGACTCGTACATAAGACCACACGGTCTAAGACCCATAGGCCACTGAATACTCTCTCAATGTTTCCCAGAAGTACCACATTCTACCACACTTTATTTTGATGAACTTCCCGCGATTTTTAAATTGTCATCATTACTTCCCAATATGGATACCTAGAATCCCGTCATTCACATGATATAACACAAGTACCGATTTCTTCTAACGAAACCACCATCTTTAGCCACATGCACAAATTTGAGACACCTGACTGTTACAAGTAAAATCTTGAACACCGTGAACAATTCTCAGGCGTCAGTCATCCTTATACAGCTGTAATTCAACTGTCTTATTGAACAGAACCACTCGTGCCTTATTAGGATTCTGACACCGCAGATCATGATTACATACAGATACTATTAGTTATCACTCTTTTCTATACACCAAGCATTCCTTACCAACCTCAGTTCAAAATACCCTAGTATTTCTTCACATCTACGAAGCACCATAACCTTTATCAGAATTTTCCAACATACTTAGAAACAGAATCAACATAGCACACAATAGTGCAATCAGTTAATCAATAGCAACCTCCCCAACTTAGCTCAAAGCCATTCATCAAAGCACTTTCAACCACTCCTATCAAGTATTACTCAAGTGATGCCGAAATGTTAGTATGATATTAAACTCAAGTCATTTACAAGCTTCGGCGGAGATTCGAATCATCAGAAATATTAACTCTTTTGCAATTCTTGCATTCATTCACACACAATAGTTACGCCCCCTCTTTAGGTGACAAAATCTTTTCTAAGTCCCGAATTTTCCAAAAATTTCGGCAGAGTTTCCTTTGTAAATTGGCCTATCCACCTGCCAGAGAGTCACCAAACCATCCTAGCTATACTTCCACAACTCAACAAGATATCACAATGTATTTCAACAACATTAAATCTCAATACTACACGAATTATATCATCACAATTTATACTTGAACCTCCGATGTATCTGCTCAAATCATAACATATATCGAATACCATTCAATTACACATCAGAATCAACCCACATATTTTTCCTCAATCTAGTATTTCAGTACAACACCTTCTACCAGGATATACATAGCATAATCATTTTAGTCTTCCTGAGTTTGAACTCGTTCCACTACACATAAGGCACTTTACCTTCCAATTAAGAGATATGGTAAGTATTCACCACGCCCATAGCTCGGGGCTACACAACAGTTTAGATAAGAGTCGAACAATTAACAACTCATCCATTAGTAAACCTTCCATAATACTCTACAGATCGGCACAAGGCCCCAAACATGGCTACTAGCCCAAGTACATAGATATAAGCCCAGTCTTAGTCATTATACACAGTAATCTATCAATCGGGGAGGATCAAGTCCAAATCCCCAGTCATAATACCACCACACTCGTCATATGACGCGTGTTCCATCTCAGGACATCACTTTATAGTGCAAATACGGGGTTTCAAACCCTCAATACATTATCTATTGCCACCACTCACAAAATCAGCACCTCAATGCTCAAGTCATAAACAAGGTCCAGCCTCAAGTCATCCCGACCGGCCCAACATGAACTCACAGAGATTATATCTCGCCCCTCACTCGGGGAAATCACAAGCCATAAGGCAATTATATTGCTGAGCGCTCGATGCGTACACAGACGTGTGGAAGGAATTTCAAAAATTATATCTCAAGTCGAATCAAGTGCGCACGATAAGAATTCCAAGAAATGTGAAGTGTTTCCTAAAGGTTCGCAGCCTCCCGAGGATAAGTACAGGCGTCCCCGTACCGATCCACAAGACTCTACTAACCGGCTCAAGACTCAGGAGGCCTAGTAAACCTAGGCTTTGATACCAACTTGTCACGACCCCAAATCCGATCGTGATGGCGCCCAGCACATTGCTAAGCCAGCCTGACCAATCAATATTAACAACGGAGCTAGAAGCTCTCTTTAACCCATTTAAGCATTTCAAAATATGAAACAATAGCGATACCAATAACGAAAACGGGAAAACCAAGTCCCATAATACATCAACTCCCATAGACCGAGGGTCAAGAGTCATGAGCCTCTACTGAACATGAGTGTATAAAGGTTTACAAGATACCAAGTGCGGAAAGAAATGTCAATACAAAATCAAAAGACAGTAGGAAGGAATGTCGGGTCCTGCGGACTCTGCACCTACCTCGAATATCCACAAACGTCGCCTCGCACAGCTACTGGATCACTGCTGAGAGGTACCTGGATCTGCACACAAGGTGCAGGGAGTAAAACGAGTACTGCCAGACTCAGTGGTAATAAACAAGGGTAAGACAGCGCAGATAAGAAATCCGCAATAAAGCACTATGTAAAGCTATAATCGAATACCCTGTCACAGAATCAATATCAACTGTACCTGTTCCAACAATTACCAATAAATAGCATAACAGCTAGCAGATGTAGCTAAATGCAATGCAATGCATGATATGACCGCTACGGCGTGTAGCCCGACTCCAATTTTGGGTACCCGTGCTCACCGTGGGGGTTCAGACTCCGGAGGGGCTCCTACAGCCCAAGCACATCTCATAGAGATATTCTTGCGGCGCGCAGTCCGATCCAACATATACCTCGCTGCGGCGTGCAGCCCGATCCACTACTAGTCAGCTAATATGCAGATACAGCCTCGCAGGCTCAAAAGTAGTTTTTGAAAACTCTTTTATCATTTTTCGATTGGAAAACAGTAATATCAAGTTCCAGAGGTTGGAAATAGAATGATAACAGAAATAGCTACGGACTAGTAGTAAACTAGCATGTCTATATGATAAGACAATGATAACGATCCTCGTGGGATCCAATAACTGGCTCACGGCCCACATGTATAATCAACCGCCCGAGAAGGGGGTTCCTCGGCTCAAGAGTGGCCATTCTCACAATATATATATATGCAACCATCCGAGAAGGAGGTTCGACGGCTCTAGAATAGCCAATAATACAGTATCAACAGGTCGGACTAATATATATAGTCTCCAATTCATGATCGACCCCGCACTCTCAAGAGTGTGCGTGTCTCGCCGCTATACAGCGTCACAAAGTGGTATACCGGGGTTTCGAACCCGCTGGTCATCACCCACATCTATTACTCACCTCTATACGGCGCGACGACTACTCCGCAATGCCCTTGCCACGAGAATCAAGCTCCGCACGCGTAGAATCTGATCAAATACAGTAAAAATACAACAATTTAGGCCAATGGGACGACACCCAATCAATACAACTCAATTTACATCAAAATTCCCAAAGTTGTCAAAACCCGAGCCCCGGGCCCACATTCCGAAAATTTACGAAATTCACATTTCTGGAACCCTCGTCTCAATACGAGTCTAAGCATATCAATTTTACCAAAATCGGACTCCATTTGCCCACTCAAATCCTTGTTTTTCTTCAATTTAGGCTTAGGGCTCAAACCCACAATTAATCTTCCATTTACAGGAATTAACCAAGGATTTCATGTTAAAATGATGTAATTAAGCCACAAAACTTACCTCCAACGAATACCCGATGATTTACCAACAATTCCCGTGAGTTTCTCTCTCTAGAACTCAAAAATGGAGGTTTCATGAATGAAACCCGTAGCCCCTCTGTTCTGTGATTAAATTCTCTGCCAGACGAATTAACCCTACGCGATCGCGATCTTCCTCACGCGATCGCGATGCACAAATTCACGGGCGGCCTAATTTTCCTCTACGCGATCGCGTGATCCTGGACGCGATCGCAGTGAACAATTCAGTGACCCTACGCGATCGTAAACGAATTAACGCGATCGCAGTGAACAAACTCGGCCGGCTCCCAGATTAACCTACGCGATCGCAACACACGACACGCGATCGCACTGCTTCCGACCAAATACCCTACGCGATCGCATAAACCCTCACGCGATCGCAATGCTCCAACCTTCAGACTTACGCGATCGCAGGCTTTACTTCGCGATCGCAGAGCTCAGGATTTCTCCCTTACGCGATCGCATGGCCATCTCCGCGATCGCGGAGAACAAAATTTTTCTGCGATTATTGCAGCAGAACAGCAGTGCCTTTTGGCACAAATTGGTCCGTTTGGACCCCCGAATTCATCCCGAGGCCCCCGGGACCCCAACGAAAACCACCAACATACTCCAAAACACGATACGAACTTGTTCCAATCATAAAAACACCACCCTAAACATCAAAATCACCAATTACACACGGATTCAAGCCTAAATTTCTTAAAACTTTCCGAATTACACATTCGATCAAAACCCGACCAAACGATGTCCGAATGACCTGAAATTTTGCAGACATATCCAAAATCACATAACGAAGCTACAGAAATTGTCGGAATTCTATTCCGACCCTCGGATCAAAATATCACCTACCATCCGGATTTCGCCAAAATTCAACCTTAGCCAATTCAAGCCTATTTCTACACCGGGCCTCCAAATTCAATTCCGATCGCTCCCCTAAGTCACAAATCACCTCCCGGAACTATCCGAATCATCGAATCCGATTCCGAGCCCTCTAACCAAATAGTCAACTCCGGGTTGACTTTCCTTATTCAAGTTTCTTTCCCAAAGGCTATATGCCTCATTTTCAATCCAATTCACTCCTAACTCACCCGATAGACCCTAACACTGATATAAAAGCATAAAACATGCAATTGCAACATGACGGAGTGGTAAATTCCCGTAACGACGGGTCGGGTCGTTACAGGTGTCCTGTTCCTTTAAGTGAACCATTGACAAACTTTTTTGACATCTGTTTCAAGGATTAAGGCGTCATTTGTTTGCACTTAATGAATGTTTGAATCTTAATCATTCAGATCCCAGACATTAAGTGTGTTTGTTTTGAAAGTCTGAATTTTAATTATTCAGATCTTAGTCATTAAGTGTGTTTGTTTTTTTACTTCACAACCACTTAATGGGTCTGAATAGGTCTGTATGATTAAGATCTATATCTGAGACTTAATTTCATTAAGATGCTATCACATATTTATTATTATCTGATGTCACCGCCTACCATTATCAACTACCACCATGTCACCACCACCACGATACTTAACCACCACCATACATATCATTTCCACCACCACCACCTCCACCACCACCACGCCACCATCATCTTTAATCATAGCCTCTGTCATCAATCATCACCACCTACTATCCCCACCACTCCGACCACCATCGTTCTCATTAACACTCATCCGCATCAACTATCACAACTGACCACCCAATCACCATCAACAAGTACAGTTGGCACTGCCCATCATTATACCCTACTGACACCCATCTACCACCTTCCTCAATCACAACTACTACCACCACCGATATTATTAACTATCACCACCCACCACCACCATTCTCAATCATAATCGCCACTACTACTATATTACTAACTACTAGCATGAACCACCATCATCAATCGAAACTACCACATACCACCGCCTTTAGTCGGCATTCACCCATTAGCCATCACCACCAACAACTATCATATTTTAAAAAATAATATATTTTATTGATAGAATATTAGATCAGTTAGTATTTCATTTGAATTTATGTATGTTAATTTTCAAATAAAGATAAATTTTATACATTCAGATGTTTAAAATCAAACAGTCTTAATTATTTCTATTCAGATCTTAATACACATCTTAATATATTCAGATATATATTCAGATTCACATGTCTTAATCTTAATACAAATATTGATATTGAGATGTGTATTCAGATTCAGACGTCTTAATCTTAAAAAAAACAAATGAGGCCTAATATTGTCTCTAACCTTTTTCTTTCTTCTGTACCCGAATATATAGATGAAAACATAATTGCAGCAAACACTTATCCAATTTTGACTCCTTTAATGTTTGAAAAAACTCGCGACAGCCACGCTTGCAACACTTCCCTATTCACCAACTTCCAAGATCTCCAAAATCATTTGTCACTTGTTTTATCTAGGTATTGTTATGACCCGGCCCGTAGTCACGAGAGTTACCACCTCGTTGTCCCTTCATTTATGTGTTTCATGTTTCTATATCTGTGTTAGAGATTATCGAGTGAATTGGGATTGATTCTGGTTGAAAATAAGGCATATAGCCTTTTTTAGTGAAGCTTGTTTATGAAAAGTCTACCTGGAGTTGACTATGTGGTTAGAGGGATCGGAACCTATTATGATGATTTGGTTAGTTCTAGGAGGTGATTTGTGACTTAGAGGAGCGATCAGAAATAGATTTGGAGGTCCGATGTAGAAATACGCTTGAATTGGCTAAGTTGGAATTTTGGCAAAATCCGATCGATAGGTGAGATTTTGTTCGGGGAGTTGAAATGGAATTTTGATAGTTGCAGTAGCTTCGTTAGGTGATTTTGGATATATCTGCAAATTTTCAGGTCATTCGGACATCGTTTGGTCGGGTTTTTGATAGAATGTAGGTTTCGAAAGTTTTGGTTGAATCTTAGGCTTGATCCGGCCTTAATTTGATGATTCGTGTGTTTGAGGGTTTTTTTTATTATTGGAACATGTTCGTGAGATGATTTAGAGTGGATTCATATTTTTGGTTGAGGTCTCGGCGGCCTCGGGGTGTTTTCTGAGGGTTAACCCGTTGAATTTTGAGTTGTTGCATCAGCTTTCATTTATTGCAGCAGGAGTTTCGCTTCTGCGGATGGAGAACCATAGAAGCGGCTTCGCAGAAGAATGGAAGTTCTCGTAGAAGCCATTTTGAGGTCAGCCAGGGTATTTCCGCAGAAGCGGTAGCATTGTCGTAGGGGCAGGCTCGCAGAAGCGGATGCTGGGCGATTGGGGGAATCTCGCAGAAGCGGGACGGAAACCGCTGAAGCAGTTTCACAGGTACAAGACCTTAGCCTCAGAAGCGGTCCTGGCTAGTTAATGAAAAGTCGCAAAAGCGCTCGTGCAGGAGCAAGCCTGGGATCGCAGAAGCGAATGTCGTCAGTGATTTATGAAAAAAAGAAAGGTTCGAATTACAGAAGTTATATCACATTTGGGGCTTTGATCTAAGAGGCGATTTGGGCGATATTGAGGAGGAAATCAAGGGAATTCATCAGGTAAGCACTCATGGACTCAATTTATGTTAGTGTATTATTAAATTATGGAGTTAACATCTGAAAATGGAGGATTGGAGGTGTATTAATGGAGGGTTTTTGCTCTAAGCCTGTGTTATTGAAAATAATTGATTTGAATGGGCAAACAGAGTCTGATTTTGATAATCTTTATATGTATGGACTCGTGTCGAGATAAGGATTCTGAAAATCTAATTTTTGTAATTTTTCAAGAAGCGGGCCCGATGGCCGGGTTTTGGCAACTTCATAGTTTTTGGTGTAATTCGAGTTGTTTCGATTGGGTAATGTTCCTTTAGTCTATTTTGATATATTTCTATTGGTTTTGATCAGATTATGCACCCGTGGATGTCGATTCTCGTGGCATGGGCATTGAGGGCTAGTCTTCGAGCCGAGTCAAGGTGAGTAATTGGTGTGGGTGATGACCAACCGGTTCGAAACCCTAGTATATCACTATGTGACGCTGTATTGAGGCGAGACACATACTCTCCTGTGAGTGCGGGGTCGATTGTGATTAGGGACTATGGCTTAGTCCAACCTGGTAATATTATACTGTGTTGTTGGCTATCATTGAGCCGGTAAACCTCCTACTTGGATAGTTGTAGATATCTTTGGGCTGTGAGCCAATCATTTGGATATCATGAGGATCGTTATCATAGCTTTTTGTGATTATATCATGTTATTCTGATATCGGTCCTGAGCTACTACTGTCTAAAATGATTTTCCAAACTCTGGTATTACTGAAACACTGTTTCTTACTATAAATGATAAAAAGAGATTTCAAATGTTATTTCTGTGCATGTGAGGCTTGCATTGCATGTAGCTGGACTGTAGTGGATCGGGTTGCGCGCCGCAGCATATCATTGATATTGTGCTTGGGCTGTAGGAGCCCCTCCGGAGTCTGGACCCCCACAGTGAGCACGGGTACCCAAATGGATCGGGCTACGCGCCGTAGCGATCATATTTATGCATTGAATTGAATTTAGCTATACTTGTTGTGCTGTTTAGCTGATATTACTGATTCGGATACTGATCATGTTAGTAACGGTAAAGGATATTCTTGTATAGCCTTACTTAGTGCTTTATTGAGTGTTCTTACCTTCGCTGTCTTACCCATGCTTATTCCCACTGAGTTGGAAGTACTCACACTACTCCTTGCACCTTGTGTGCAGATCTAGGTACATCACAGCAGGACTGATTTCCCAGCTGCTCAGAGTGCTTCATCCGGACTGTCAAGGTAGCTGCTAGCGTCCGCAGGACCTGACACTCCCATCTATCTTATCTTATCTTTCGACATTTCTGCACTTGTAGTCACAGTGTATACATTATCACAGTTGTATTCTGGTAGAGGCTCATGACTTATGACTCCTAATTTTGTGGGAGGTGTTATACTGGTTTTGGGATATTTTCATAGTTTTGCTAGATTCTATATCATTTCTTGTTACTATTAAATACTAAAAGGGTACAGTGAGAGCTGGTAGCTCTGTGTTATGAATGGTCGGTCAGGCTGGCGTCTGTATTTATCCTCGGGAGGCTGCAGACCATTTAGAAAACACTTCACATTTTTTGAACTATGTCGTGCGATTTTGTTGTTCCGAGAACTGAACTTCTGTATTTTATTCTCTCACAGATGGTGAGGATTCGGGCTATAGGATGAGGTGGATGACCATTATTGCCACCAGTTAGAGGCCGAGGTCGAGGCCGTGGCCATGGTCGTGGTAGGGTGGCAACGGCGGTGCCAGTAGACCCACCTGTTGCCCCTATCCAGGATCAACCCCTAGTGGTTGAGGCTCCATCACTACCCGTTCAGGCACCGACAATGCCTATTGTTATTGTTGGCCTTCAGGAGACTTTGAACAAGATATTATCAGTCTGTACTGGGTTGGCTCAGGTAGTTTCAGCTACTACTACCGCAGCTATATCTCAGACCGGGGTGGTCATCAAACCCCCGCAGCTCGCACACCAGAGCAGGTTGTGCAGGGACTTCAAACGCTAGAGGAAGTCCCAGCTCAGGTAGTTGCACTGGCTGTTCCAGTTGCACCAGTTGCGCCAGCCCCAGAGTATGTTGTACTGGTGATGCATGACGACGAGCAACGTCGATTGGAGAGATTTGGTAGACTTCATCCACCTTCATTCAGTGGTACTGAGGGCGCGGATGCCCAAGGTTTCTTAAACAAGTGTTAGAGGATGTTGCCTACAATGGGATTCTTGAGTCCAGTGGCGTTTCATTTATTACATTCCAGTTCTATAGTCCATCATTCATTTGGTGGGAGGAGTTTGAGAGGCATAGGCCTGCTGGGGCAGCACCCCTTACATGGAAGCGGTTTTCCACTCTCTTTTTAGAGAAGTATGTGCCTCAGTCCCGTCGAAAGGACCTACGTCACCAGTTTGAGTGGCTAGTGCAGGGTGATATGACAGTGACTCGGTATGAGTTGAGGTATACTCAGTTGGTTAGGCATGCTACTTGGATGATCCTGACAGATTGGGAGAGGATCGGGAGGTTCATTGATAGCCTCAACTATTTCATTCATATCTCGATGACCAGGGAAAGAATATTGGCAGCATCGTTTAAGCAGGTTGTTGATATGGCACACTTTATAGAGGCAGATCGTCATCGTGAGCGAGAGGAGAGGGAGGCCATGAGGCCTCGAGGTTCTGGCAGCTTTAGTGGTGCTCCATCTAGGGGGCAGTTTCATCGGGGCAGAGGTCGTTCATCTAGACCTTCTCAGTTAGGTCGCCCAGAGCATAGTGGAGCTTCTTCTGGCCGTGGCCGTCAGGGTTTCCTGCAGGGCCAGTCTTCACTTAGTGCCCTCCCAGCTCAAAGTTCAGCACCTACTTCTTCGGCCAAGGGTTCATCTGTGGCGAGGGGTTCCCTTCAGTCCCCTTCTCCAGCGCCAGGCAGTTGTTTTGAGTATGGCGAGTTTGGCCATATTAGGAGGTAGTGCCCTCGACTTCGTAGGGATAGGTCTCATCAGAGGGATCAACCCTCCTCCTCAGCACCATCTCAAGCTAGTAGAGGTGGAGGTCAGTCTTCTAGAGGTCACCCTAGAGGTGAGGAGCGATCGAGTGGAGGTCAGGCACGTTTCTATGCACTTCCTCATAGGTGTGATGATGTTGCCTCAGATGTAGTGATTACATGTATCATTTCAGTTTGTCACAGAGATGCCTCTATTTTGTTTGATCCCGGGTCCATATATTCGTACGTGTCTTCTTATTTTGCACATCATTTGGGTGTAACCTGTGGTAGTCTTGATTTGCCTGTTCATCTATCCACCCCGATGGGTGATACAATTATTGTGGATCACGTCTATAGATCCTGTGTTATTTCTATTGGGGGTCTAGAGATTCGGGTGGATCTGCTATTGTTAGATATGGTGGATTTTGATGTGATCTTGGGCATAGACTGGCTGTCCCCGTGCCATGCTATTTTGGACTGTCATGCCAAGACAGTTACATTGTCTATTCCTGGTATTCCTCAGATTGAGTGGCAGGGTTCGACTGATTACGTCCCTAGCCATGTTATTTCATTCTTAAAGGCTCAGAAAGTGGTTGAAAAAGGGTGTTTGTCGTATCTAGCATTTGTGAGAGAGGTGGAAGCTGAGACTTCTAGTATTGATTCTGTGCCTGTTGTGAGGGACTTCCCAGATGTGTTCCTATCAGACCTGTCGGGCATGCCGCCGGACAGAGATATCAATTTTGGTATTGACTTGGTGTCGCGCACTCAGCCCATTTCTATTCCTCCTTACCGTATGGCACCAGCTAAGCTGAAGGAATTGAAAGAACAGCTTCAGGAGCTTTTGGATAAGGGGTTCATTCACCCTAGTGTGTCACCTTGGGGTGCACCAGAGTTATTTGTTAAGAAGAAAGATGGTTCTGTGAGGATGTGCATTGATTATAGATAGCTGAACAAGGTAACAGTGAAGAAAAAGTATCATCTACTACGCATTGATGATTTATTCGATCAGCTCCAAGGAGCGAGGGTGTTCTCGAAGATTGATCTTCATTAAGGCTATCATCAGCTGAAGATTAGAGACTCTGATATTATGAAGACTGCATTCAGGACGAGATATGGGCACTATGAGTTTCTTGTGATGTCTTTTGGGCTGACCAATTCCCCAGTCGCGTTCATGTATCTGATGAACAGTGTGTTTCGGCCATATTTGGATTCTTTCATGATCGTGTTCTTTGATGACATTCTGGTATACTCCCGTAGCTAGGAAGAGCATGCTCAATATTGGAGTGTTGTGTTGTAGAGGTTGGGGGAGGATAAATTGTATGATAAGTTCTCCAACTGTGAGTTTTGGCTCGAGTCAGTAGCTTTTCTGAGTCATGTGGTGTCTCGTGATGGTATTCAGGTTGACCCAAAGAAGATAGAGGCGGTGCAGAGTTGGCCCGGACCGTCCTCAAATATGGAGATTCGGAGTTTCCTTGGTTTGGTGGGGTATTATCGCTGGTTTGTTTAGGGATTTTCATCTATTGCTTCTTCTCTGACAAGGTTGACGCAGAAGGGTGCACCATTCGTGTGGTCGGATGAGTGTGAGGAGAGCTTTCAGAAGCTCAAGACAGCTTTGACAACAACTCTAATATTAGTCTTGCCATCAGCTTCTGGTTCATATACTGTATATTGTGATGCCTCGAGAGTGGGGATAGGTTGTGTATTAATGCAGGAGGGTAGAGTGATTGCTTATTCTTCTCGTCACTTGAAGCCTCATGAGAAGAACTACCATGTTCATGATTTGGAGTTAGCTGCCATAGTTCATGCCTTGAAGATTTGGAGGCACTATTTGTACGGTGTGTCTTGTGAGGTGTATACCGATCATCGTAGTCTCTAGCATTTGTTCAGACAAAGGGATCTTAATTTGAGGCAGCGGAGATGGCTTGAGCTGCTTAAGGATTATGACATTACCATTCTATATCATTCGGGGAAGGCCAATGTGGTGGCCGATGCTTTGAGCCGAAAGGCGGTCAGTGTCGGCAGCTTGGCATATATTCCATTTGGGGAGAGACCATTTGCTTATATGTTCAGGCGTTGGCCAATCGGCTAGTGAGGTTAGATATTTCAGAGCCCAGCAGAGTGTTGTCTTGTGTTGTTTCTCGGTCTTCCTTATATGATCGTATTCGTGAGCGCTATTATGATGATCCACACTTGCTTGTCCTTAAAGACAGAGTTTAGCACGATGATGTTAGAGATGTCACTATTGATAGTGATGGTGTATTAAGGATGCAGAGCCGGATATGCGTGCCTTATTTTTATGGCCTTCGTAAGTTGATATTTGATGAGGCCTATAGCTCGCGGTATTCTATCCATCCAGGTGCTGCGAAGATGTAATGGGACTTGAAATAGCATTATTGGTGGGGGAAGATGAAGATGGACACTGTGAGCCATGTAGCACGGTGCCTCAGCAGGTCAACTACGAGCATCAGAGGCCAGATGGCGTGTTTCAGCGTATTGATATTCCTGAGTGGAAGTGGGAAAGGATCACTATGGACTTTGTGAGTGGACTCCCTCGGACAACGAGGAAGTTTGATTCAGTTTGGGTGATTGTGGATAGGTTGACCAAGTCAGCTCACTTTATTCATGTGTGTACTACATACTCCTCAGAGCGGTTAGCTGAGATATTCATTCGTGAGATTGTGAGATTGCATGGATCTAATTTCTATCATATCAGACAGAGGTACTCCATTTACTTCGTAG
>JASVEL010011021.1:0-41576 GCA_032618575.1 Nicotiana noctiflora
ACATTTTAACAAAGGTTTCACGGATCATGCATATCTCCTTAGCAAGTTGGTAGTGAGTTCTTCCCCTCCAACTTGAGGGTATTGAGATTATAGATTTGTTGTATGATGTTATATTGTATTTATTTGTTTGTGTAGTAATTGAAATCCCGTTTGGATTGGCTTATTTTAAGTATTTTTAAGTCAAAATAGCTTTTAATTCATTTCGTATTGTTTGGATTAAGCACTTTTTAAAGCTAAAATGAAAAAACAAAAGCCAAAAACTAGAATTCTAAGTTATCACTTTTGGCTTAAAAGTCACTTACTACAAGCCCGTCCCAAAGGGCTCTAGTTTGTTAGTCTGTTTAGCTTAGTCGGTTAGGAATTAGAAGTTGAATTAGTTACAAGGGTAGTCTAGTATTTAGCTATCACAAAGTTGTCACACTTTGTTATTTTCTTTTCCTTTTACGTGTATAAGTACTCAGTTTAGTTAATGGGAAAGCATACAGAATTCTCCCCATTTTATATCATCTCTATAGAATTTTCAGTTCCTCTCTTTACTATCATTTGAAATAAAGATTTGTAGATTGCAGAATCATAAGACCAAAATAACCGCCCACCACTGTCACTCGATTTAATTACAAATCACCCTTATAAATAAATCAACCAGTACGATGATATTATCACGGGACTAATTTTCTGCAAGTTCCGTGAGGACAACTAGCTTAGCCAAAGTGCTACAACCTAGTTTCAGTCCACGTTAAGGATCAACACAAAAACGTGTTAACGATGGCAAACACAACACACACAAGAGTGGAATTAAGATGAAGGGAAAAGACACACGATGTTTTCAAGCCAAGGCCAATTTTCTGTTATATTCAAGATAGCAAGGGACTTTACAAGTATATGAGATGCCTTCTATTAAGGGCTTGTACATGTATATATAACTATAGCTGCTACAATGAGGAAAATACAAGCAAATAATGTTGTCTAGCATGCTGTAAAAGCTAGCAGGCATGCTAGGAAAAGCTGGCAATTTCTGAAAAGTGGGAAGGCATGCTCCAAAAAGCTGCTGGCATGCTAAAGGTGATCATTGCCTTATTTGAATTTGTCTCTTATGGCAGATTTCGAATTTAGGTGGGAAAAATGTTGGAAAAATCTGGCGGGTCGCAACACTCTCCCCCACTTGAATTGGCGACGACCGCGGCGCCACAAAGATTCAAGTATTCGTGAATTTGATCTTTGAATTGCCAAAGATCCTCATATTTTTCCCATGTGGCCTTTTCGGGCAGCTGTCCCTTCTAGTGAACAAGAAATTGGGCAGTTGAATTGCCCCAATCTTTGCCCCGAATCAGTTGATGATCGATAATGGCCTCCACCTTCTTGTCAATGGCGGAAGGGGTAATGAATATTTGGGCCCGGCTAGATTGCCCCCTCTCCGCATCCTCCTTATCTTCGTGGTAAGGTTTAAGCTGGCTAGCATGGAAGACAGGATGTATCTTCAAATGGCTAGGCATGTCCAGCTTGAAGGATATCTTACCAACCTTGGCTAGGATTTCGAATGGCCCCTCATAGCGTCTGATTAAGTTCTGATTGACGCCTCTCAATGACTTGAATTGGCGCGGGTTGAGCTTGACCATTACTTTGTCGCCAATCCGGTAGTGCACCGGTCTGCGCTTCCGATCAGCAAACTTCTTCATTTTTCGGGCTGCTTTGTTCAAGTAGGACCTGGCCATATCTACCTGCTCTTCCCAAGCCTTCGCCATTTGGAACGCCCCTAGGTTCCTTAATTCTGAATTTACTGGTAAGGATTGAGGGGTGTTAGGTTGCTGCCCCGTTGCAAGCTCGAATGGACTCCTTCCGGTAGACTCACTACGCTGCAGGTTGTATGAGAATTGGGCGTTGTCGAGCAGCTTTGCCCAATCTTTCTGGTTTGCACTCACAAAGTGCCTCAAGTATAGCTCAAGGAGGGCATTAGCCCTCTCAGCTTGCCCATCCGTTTGTGGGTGAAAGCTGGTGGAAAAGTGTAGTTTAGACCCCAGCAAATAGAATAATTCCCTCTAGAAAGCTCCAGTGAATCGGGGATCACGATCACTGATGATGTGCTTCGGAATGCCCCAATGCTTGACCACGTCCCTAAGAAATAACCGTGCTGCCTCCTTAGCTTTGCAATTTGCAGTTGCTGCAGTGAAAGTTGCATACTTGGAAAATCGATCAATGACAACCATGATAGTGCCAAAGTCTTCTGAGTTAGGCAAGCATGTAATGAAGTCCATGGTGACGCTGTCCCATGGTCTCTCCGCTACTGGTAATGGTTCAAGCAAGCCTCCTGGTACTTTGTGCTCCACTTTATCTTGTTGGCAAACAAGACAAGTCCGGACGTATACTTCAACATCATCCCTCATATGTGGCCAATAGTAAGCTGATTCTAGCAATGCCAAGGTGCGTTTTTGCCCCGGATGTCCTGCCCAGGCAGTGTCATGCCCCTCCTTGATCAAAGTGCGCCTAAGGTTCCCCCATTTAGGAACAAAGACGCGCCTGCCGGTAGTATAAAGAATTCCATCTTCGGCCCAGAACTTCTTTGTCTTGCCTGGCCAAGTCAAGAAGTTGTTTTGCCACCGGGTCATGTTGCATTCCTTGCTTGATTGCCCCCAGCTGGTTGTACCAACAATGGCTGCTAGGCTAATACTATTACTCATCAATACCTAGTTTAAGTCGAAGATCAGTTGTATGAATCCTCTCCACTCAAGCAATATTAACCGATTCTGTTCGAAGTAATTTGGGGTTGGTCGTGATTACCAACAGAGCATAAGAGTAAAAGTGTTGTTTTACAACTAAACATGTTTGCCCTCTGCTTCTGACATTTCCTCTGTTTGGTTCATGGGATAAAGAACCTAAAAAATCGCGAAATAGATGTTGTATTGTTTAATTTCATATTTAGTTGAATATTATTTTTGGTGTAGTAATCCCAAGATAAATTACAACACAAATTTCAGCGTTATATTTATACCGCACTCAATGTGCGATAGAAATTCCGAAATTAGCTATCTCGGAATACAACAGTCAAAGGACATAGGAGCTCGACACAGCAGGCTCAGCGCAATTTTGTACCAACTAGGTCGACAGCTCCGCTCAAGCCAAAAATCTACTCTTTTATGTCAAGAGAATAAAAAAAAATCTGTTCTTTTTCTTTTAGGTATAACGAGGGAAACAGAAGGAATAATGCAATGAAAAGGGGAGTAAAATGAGTTTCCAGAGTCGCAATCCAAAAAAAAAAAAAGGTAAACATGGGATAAAGCTGTAGGATAAGCGTAGCTGTTCCAACTCGCCAAGAGCAAAAGTGACATGAAATAATACACAACAAAGATGCAAAGAGTCTGTCCCATCACTCAGCTTCATCCACAACTGATATAACAGGATATAATTTGTAACAAAGAGTGAACTGAAAAAAGGTACTAAGTACAACTTCTACAACACTCATTTATCCTCCTTGTTACTCTGATTAATTTTCTTTACAAGATTTTTGTCAGTGGAACTACTTTCTCATCTGCGTGAAGAGTGCAGAAGGTGGTCTTGCAGTAGCTGAACTCCCACCAAATGCAGGGAAGCCACTGCCACCACTTTGTTGGCTGCTAAAAGCTCCAAAACCACCGCCTTCAAAATTTAGCACAATTAAAAACATCAGACATTTAAGCGAGGGTATCTTACCATGTCAAGTAATCTATATCAGTAGTATTATGTAAAATTTCGAATCATTCGAGTCGCACACAGTCAAAAATTAAGCATACTAGTGTGTACCACAGATAGAAAGAGAGAACGATACACCTCACTCGCTTTCCAAAAGACAACTTTTTTCTTTTTTATATATGGTTTCCCTCGCTGGAAATTTCAAACGAGAAATCCATAAAACAAAATAGTTTAAAATTCCAGTGAGGGAAACCATATATAAATTGTAACAAGATTCTTCATAACAAAGAATGGACTCACTTTTCTTTGCTATTTACAAATTTCCATTCTACTTAATCCAATTCAAATAGGAACGATTTGGTCGAATAGCAAAGAAACATACCTGAAAAGCCTGAACCAACAGCTGTTGGAGCAGCAAATCCACTACCAGCTGTAGCAGCACCAGCAAATCCACCAGCAGATGTGGCAGCGGCAGCAAATCCACCACCGGGAGCAGCAGCAGCAGCACCGAACCCACCACCTGGTGCAGCAGCAGCACCGAATCCACCACCAGGTGCAGCAGCGGCAGCAAATCCACCACCGGGAGCAGCAGCAGTGAATCCACCACCACCAGAAGCCAGACTGGCAAACCCACCACCAGTAGAAGAAACTCCAGAAAACCCGCCTCCAAAACCACCAGCAGAGTTATTGCTTACAAAACCCCTCCCGAAAGAGCTTGTAGATGTCGTACCAGTTCCGGGTAGCCCAGCACCAATCTGCCTTGATTGTCCAAAAGTACCAAGAACTGATCCTAAAGCTTGCTGCCCTTGTCCAATCTGAGCCGGCTGGCCAAACCCACCCATCGCAGGAGCTTGACTCGTGGAACCAGGAAAAGCACCAAAATTTGCAGATGCTGACGGTTGGGGTGGCTGTATCGGTTGGAAACTAAACGATGCTGGTCGAAATAGCTCACCGCCTGAAGCTGTACTTGTAAATAAGGAGTTTGCCGGAGATGAAGCTTTACTGGGTGATACTGCACCAAATGGATTAGGTTTCGCAGTAACTGGAGTAGCAGCAGTCCCGATACCGAACCCAGCCAGGTTTCCCAGTGGATTCGCAGCCATCTGACTACTCTCAGGAGCTTCTTCTTCCATCTCATCCTCATGGGTGACAACATCTGAACTACCGCTTTTCACATTAATTGCGCTACCAGCACTTGATGTCGCTATTGGTGGTGAAATGGCAGAAGCAGAAAATGGCAGTCCCGGTGTAGTATTCAAGCCCACATCTAAGACTTCGCTTGATATCCCACCAGAACTGATCTGATTTGCAGAATTTAAACTGTCTGATTGTTCGTTAGTGGATTTTGACTGGACCGAAGGTCCAGTTTGTAAATTAGACACACTGACAGATACCGGAGGCTGTGAAGCTGAATCTTGTGGTGTATCAATCTTCGTACTTTGATTCGCAAGTGAAGGTCTGTCGGAATTCCTATCAGCCTTCGTATCAAGTATGGCAACCGAAGGCAGAGACGAGACTGTTGGAGACTCAGACTTTGTACCATCCGAGGGAGGGGTAATGGGTAAGGAATCCAACTTTTGAGTGCTCGGAAGAGATGAAGACTGCGTCATGGAAGCAGCTGATGATTGAGATTGAGAGACCTTTTGACTAGAACCCACATTGGCTTTAGAAATGGATTCAAATGATGTAGATGATATTGGTGAAAACAATGGCTCTTGTGAAGAAGACGCAGATGCTGATGGCATGATTTTTACTTGTGACGAGGAACTCCATGTTGATGCTTGGGAAGAAAATGGACTCTCAGTAACCTGGCTCTTATTCACAACTTCAGAGTGTATGACCTTCGCAGATAGAGTGAAGGGAGAATCACCAGCAGCTGCAGTGGACAAGGAAAAGTTAGGACTGCTGCTAGATTCAAACTGCGTGCTTTCACTAGTCACCGCTGCATTCTTCCAATCTCTGATTGTAGGTTTGGTGATTCCAGGTTTACCAGCTGCATTTGAAGTCTCAATTAACTTGATTGGGGTAAATGTCTGTGCAGGAGGATTTGATGAGTTTGGCTGCTGCATTCTGTTCTCAGATTGCTGAATGGCCTTCAGTCCACCTGTTTGCACAGTATCTCTAAGAGGTATCGTGCTGCTACCTGATCTTTCCTTAGCAAGGTTGTGAGTATCTACTGAACTATATTGGCTAGTGACTGTGGTTGACTGTGATTCACGCTGCAGTAAAGATACTGGAGAACCCATTGGAGGCATTTCAGCTGCATGTCTTGGAATTCCATCAGCCCATTGGAAAAACGGATTTTCAGTGGACTGCTTTGCTGGCATATCATGAAGACCTACATATTTTTCAGCAAAATATACTTAATTACATAACATCCATTTAATGAAGCACACATTCACCGTCTTATTTAGTTTAGGGTGGAAACCTTTGCTTTTAAGTTGCTGTGAGGAGGTGGAAGAGGCATTAAAGAGATTAGATTGAGCAGTCGCTGATCTTTCTCGCATCTGAGATTGGTGATGTTTCTTATCCAGTGACAAAGATGACCTATTTGCAATATCCTTCTGGCGATCTTCTTGCAGGAGAATCCTTTTCACAGTTGTTTTTGGAGGTTCGAAGCTAGCCCAATTCTGCCAAAGGTCACAAATGATGCGTACAAGTTAAGCGTAGAACAAGATGAATGATAAAACCAGTACTTGGTTATTATATAGGCATAAAAATGCCAACTACCAAGTATATTTCTTCAGATAATTAAGGAATGCAGCAGGAGAAACTTTAGCTTTAAAGGAATAATGAAGCTATCTATGAAAACTGCACAACAAATTTAATTTTCTAATTGGAACAACAATAAGAATAGATGCTAAAGTTTACCCTCTTAATTACAAGATCCCAACTACATACCCCACACTAACCTGCGTAGTTTACTCACATCACTCCACGGATTAACAGTCAGCAAAGACATAATAGCTACTTTTACTTTGTGCTTTACTAGGTAATCAAGTATTCAGAATGCTTGACAGCTTGTCTTTTGTTTGCTCTGCAAAATAATTTAAATACATACACCTACCATTGTACAAGCTAATTGCTGAAAGATGCCACTGACAATACCTACTGCGAACCAATTCCTCTTAGGTTGCCATTCCAAGTATAAAGCCAACCTGCACTGTGGTTACCCACTCCCAACAACCTAGTGAAGCTCCTTGCAATTCCCTACAGTTTATGTCTAGTATTCACAAAGCCCAACATGTTGTCTTTCTTTTTGTTTCAAAATCATGTATTGACTGAATGGAAATTTCCATCACACGTGCTACTAACTGAAATGAAAAGACTTATTTGTAAGCCAACTTCTCTTTGGTCTACATCGCGAGGTTAGCGCCACAGAAGCTACAACACAGTTCAACTACACGGGTATTTAAAAGGTAGTGTGATTTTTTTTAGGAACCCTGCTTTTCTTCAAAAGGTAATCCAACGATGTCTTCTTCAAATCTGATAGAGAAAAATATTGGTTTTTTTATTAAAGCACACAAAAGGGAAAGACAATTAGTTCGTATTAATATCACTTTGTTTCCAAGAGAATCAAAGTAGTCTTAAAGCAATTTCTTTGAATGTGATTTCTACTCTGTTTATAACAACAATATGTGCTTGCCGTTTGTGCCACAGATCAGCATATATTTTTACTAAGGGGTTTTTAATCCAAGAATTGAAGGTCTTGTAAGCAACTTAGGCATGTCAGTTATCTACATGCCAACTTGAGGGGAACTATTGATATGTATTATCTGACTATGATCACATGTGATAAAATCAAATCAGATATATTGAATTGTATTATCTGATTATTGGTCCTATGGGATCAAATCAGATCAGATAAGTTAGGAAAGTTTTAAAATCGTAGGGATTAGATTTAGACTAGAATTATTCGTTAATTCTAGACTGTCTAGAATCAAGAAAATATTTTCCAATATTTATTGATGTGTTTTCCCCTATAAATTGTATAGTATTTCAATGAATAAACATACTATTCCAACACCAAAACTTACAAAGTACATAATCCTTGTTCCTGTTCCCTGTTTATTCTAAAAGGCCCTAAATAGGTGATAGAAAGATTGACCAAATCTGCATCCAAAAACTTGAGCTGTTTTATAAAGCACCTCCACTACTACCAACTGAAACAAATGTACATTACCCTCCCAGAAAATTTAGAACCTTGAAATGTTTTGTTAGATATTTTTACATAGGACAAATATCATCTATAATGTGTTCAACACCTATAAAACGGTGTTAACTGTCCTAGCATGCAACTCAATTTTCCAAGTGCTTTGGATGCACCATGCTCTTTTCCTATGCCATTTCGACCGCAATGCACCTCCCTTCTGTTTAAATTACTGGAGGTACCATATCACTGTTTCAACAACAATGAGTCTTTTTCCAATGTCCACCTCTTTTCGGCTAGTTTTCTCACTGTTCTTTTTTTTTTTTTTTTGAAAAGGTAACAGATTCCAATATATTGATAAAAAAATTCCCTAGCACAAAGAGTTTTCTCACTGTTCTTTCAACCACTATCCCATCCATTGTCCCAACCACTTCTCCAGAAACTTCTATTCGACATTCGGAAAATGAAAACCTTTTCGACAAGATTCTGGCCCTCAAGCCTCAATATTAAAAATTAAAAGATGCATATAACATAAACAAAGCTTAAGTAATAGTTGGATAACAGTAATGTAATACTTACTGAAAAAATAGTAATGTAATAGTAAATAAGTAACTACAAGAACCAATTTTTTATGGTCACTTTCTGATAACTGTTCAGATGATACCGTAAGGTGATTTTTTGATGACTGTTCACCAGTCCAGATACTATTTGCTTGAATCATACAGCCTCTCCAGTAGTCGAAAATAGTACTTAAATCATTTGGATGACTCTTCGGCTTCTTCTATCCCAACTATAGCTGTCCTTAACACTAATTCTTCATAGGGGTGGGTGTCCGTCAGTTCAATTTTTCAAAAATTTGGTCCAATTTTATAGTTTTTACCGGATCCCCGAAACCAAGAAGCAAACCAAAGAACCAAAACTACAGAAGGATTAACCATGAAAAAACTGAATTTTTTCAGTTTTTTTGTACTGGATGTAGCTTTTTCTGATCCACAGCTGCCTCATGAAACCCGAATCATCTGTTATCTTATACTACAGAACATATGTTGAATGTCACTCCTTCATGTGCACAATAAGTGAAGTAATGAAGGTTAACAGCAGTTGGATCAGCAACATATAACAGCAGCAATTATTCATATTGAAAGGACGTTTTACACAACAAAGCACAGGCCCATGTAAACGTGTTCAAGGTGAGAAACTGAAAATAAAAAAGTTATCCGCATCTCAAGAGAAGGTTGGAATATTACCCGATCAAGTGAGTCACGGCGTCTCCTTGCTGTCTCTGGTTCAGCGCTCTTCATAGGGCTCGTTTGCTTTCTCCTGGATCGCTCTTTAACAGCAAGAAATGCTGATAATTCTTTGTTAAAAGGTGTATCTACAGCCTTTTCCCTAACTGGAGAGTTGTAAGAGGCACCATCATAGGATAGACCAATTGTCTCAAATAATTCCTTCCTAACATTCTGGCCTTTTGCAGGAGAATCTATGCTCAAATCAGTCATCAGTTTCGAGAGACTTCCAGAGAGCTGCTCTGCTACTGCTAGTTGTGTAGTCATTGTATTACGTAAACTGTGCAAGGACTGGACATGCCTGGAATGTGAATAGATCCAAAGTTCACCCTAAATTTGATCATTACGACAAGAAAAAGAAGGTTCCGATACAGAGGGAAAGCAGGTTGGAGAAATAAATTTACTCTTGTAGGGAGGATGGAAAGTTGGATGCAACAAGTGCAATAATTTGAAGTGATAGCAGACAGTAGACAATCATAACAAAGATAAACTAATTGTGTAGCCAAAAAATAAAGAGCCAAACCAATACCTGGGTTGTCCAGGCCTGCTCTGAAAACCTCTTTTACTTGTTTGTATCCCGCTAGTGTCACCAAACTTATTCAACTCAAGTGTGTTAAAATGTCTTTCCAATTCAATCAGCTGGCTGGTTAAGCTCTACAAAAAAGAGAAAATCAGAAGTGATAAGGAAAACTTTAGGACAGGAAGGAACAAAAGCATTAGCATTGAACATTCTGTTGGCACCTTATTAACTTCCTTTATATGTTGCCTCTTTAACTCCAGTTCAGAACTTAATCTCTGGCGATTCCAGAGTTCCCAGTACCGTTCATCAGTAGCTTGCTTAAATATTCCTTCCATGTATACTTTCCTCGCCAAAACTAAGAATAAAGAGAGCATACACCATAAAATTATGAGATAAGTGCTATCAACAATAAGGTTATTAAAATAAACAGGCAATACTCTCAATGTCTTTACTCACAAGCTGTTTCTTTCAAATGAATGCAGTGATTGTGGTACGGTTATATGGTTTTAAGCTCCAACATCCCAAAAGAGGGGTAATTGAAGACAGAAATTCAAGAGAGATGAAGCAGGGTGCTCAGAAGATAATGTCATCTGAACATATCCCTTGTGTTTCCAGATGTTTCTGAAGCTGATGTGGCAAAGCACAAAAATTTCATAAGATAATGCCCTCTGAACATATCCCATGGCTTATTTGACATTGGCAAAGAGCAGTATGAGAAATCAGAGAAATGGGAAAAAGAATTGTTCTAAGAGTCAGTTTCCTTTTTACGAAATTGATAATCGTAAGGACCCATTACTTGTAAATATAGGAAATGATTAAAATCCGATTTTTTTTTTATAATCACAGGTTACCTGCTACCTCCCACCAGCACAAATATTGTATAAATCTATCTACCAAGGCTTGACAAATGAGAAGATATCACCGTGTTTTGTCTCCGTTGAGATTTCAACCTTAGACCCATGGTTCAACGCCACTTCATTAATCACTAGGCCACACCCTTGGTACGTCTCAAATTGGAATTATTGCGTAAATAGGAAGAGGAATTACTTTCTTTCTGATTACTTGTAAACACAATTAAAATCCCAACATGCTTGAGGGAATAATTAAGCAATTCTATTCCCAAATTCCATTCTATTTTCCACGTTCCTCACACATCGGAGCCTGGATGGATGTTAGTCCTTTTCCTTGATCCATTCCATCCTCACCAAATTCTTTCTTCTTTTCAACCCAAAAATAAATGGCTGAAAAACAGGCTGTTGAAAATCAAACCATTGGAGCTAGAAGCTTACCTTCACCGGATGCAAAGGACCAAAATACCTATTCTATTAATTTGACTGAGCTAATTATGAGGACTATCTTCGGTACCAGATTATAAAACAACATTAAATCATCCGCAACTACAGCTTGCACATCCCAACATGGTAACTTGTTTGTCTAGTTATAGTCTTCCTAAACTTTTGAGGTGCAAACTAAACTGTGAAGATGACAATTCACAACTTTTTAGAAGTGTAGTACTTCATATCCAGATCTTGGGAATGATTGAACTCCAAATAGGAGTAAAAAGAAACTTTACCCATTTGTCTTGTTAAAGCTTTGATTCATCATTTTTTTGTCGCAATTATGATGTCTATATCAAATAAATGATTAACAATAAACTTACTTAGGAGACCATAGGAATAATAAAGCAGCCTACTTAGTGGACAAGATCTGTTATATATACCTTGTACTGTCTTATCAAGGAGAAGCTGTATCTCGCCAAGTTGCTCATCCATTACCCCCTGCAATTAGAAGAAGAAATATTTCAAAAACTCATCCAGCGGTAATTCTGGTAGGAAGTGGAAATACAAGAGAAGAGATTGGGAGAATGGGCCTATACCCCCTCCCATTACCCCCTGCAATTAGAAGAAGAAATACTTCAAAAACTCATCCACCAGGCAGCGGTAATTCTGGTAGGAAGTGGAAATACAAGAGAAGAGATTGGAAGAATTGGCCTATACTCCCTCCGTCCCATTTCAAATGTTGTTTTGGCCCAAAAAAATGTTTCAAAATATCTGTCACTTTAGAAAATCAAGGAAAAAATAAATTGCTTCTCCAATTTTATCGTTGCATTAAAGAGGTCAAAAGCGATAAATAGTACTCCCTCTGTTCCAATTTATGTGAACCTATTTGGCTGGGCACGGAGTTTAAGAAAAAATGAAGACTTTTGGAATTTGTAGTCCTAAACAACTCAAAAAGGGGTTCACAGTGTTTGTGTGGTTATAAAAGCTTCTCACTAAGGGCAGAATTAGGAATTTAAGCTAGATTGTTTCCAAATATAGAAAGGGATCATTCTTTTTGGAACGGACCAGTTCACATAAACTGAAACGGAGGGAGTACTCACTTTCCAATAGTAGCACTTTATGGTCAAAGAACATTTATCATTTCTGATAACTACTAGTACTACCTCTGATAACTACTAGTACTACCTCTATTCAGATTTTCTTTGTATTCTTGGAAGCCTATGCCGGTAACCAAAGCGTATCGTTCTCGCAACCACTTTGGTACTTAGTTTATAGCTTTTTATAGTTATTTCTTTTTCAATATCCAAGTTCTTTCATCTCACATAAATAATACGAGTCCTAGTAAAAATTAGTACAGAAGATCCAGAGTGTAAGTTGTATGAGTATACTTCTTTTAAAACATGGACAGAGAGTTGAAAAATCAATGGATAGTTGAGGACTCAATAGAAACGGTTGAAGACTTACTAGAAATTGGTTGAAACTCAACAAAAGATGTTGAAGCTGAGTAGAAGGAGTCGAAGATTCAATTAAAATAGTCGATGACTCAATGGAGATAGTTGCAGAATCAAATAAAAAAGTTGTACATGATTTGACTTGAATGTACATGCAGATTGTTGGTTTGATTTGAACAAGTTTTTCCTAAAGAAGGAGAAAAGCTTTTGAGAACAAAGAACTTCTTTAGCCCTTTCAAATGGGATAAAAAGGTGAATTGTATGACACTTGGGGGTTGTTTGGTTCGAACACGAGTAATGCAAGGATTAGTAATGTAGGTATTAGTAATTCAGGATTAGGGATTAGTTATGCGAGAATTGGTTATGTAGGAATTGGTTATGTGGGGATTAGTAATGTCGGGATTAGTTAAAACAACAATATACCTAGTGTATTCCCACATGTGCGGTCTGACAGTGTTATCAAAAGCAAAAAGCGTTAAAGCCCATTGGACGTTAAGCACAAAAACCAAATAAAGCGTGAGTTTCAATAAAGAAAAGCGCAACTGAAGAAAAAATTATAAAAACATGTATGAGGAAAAATTATAAACATGAACACCAAAAATTTGGATAAAAAAATTTAAGATAAAGTTAAATATCAATAATTTAGTTTGGCCTCTCCTGGATAACACTTATTGACAAAGAAAAGTATGCCTTAGAGCCTTGGACACAACGGCAAAGCGCCAACTAAGCGAACCAAAGCACTCAACATGTTTGCGCTTCCTTTCAAGGCTTAAGTGCGCTTTGAGCGAGCCCTTTGATAACACTGGGGTCTGGGGAGAGTAGTGTGTACGCAAACCTTAACCCTTCCTTGTGAAAGTAGACAGGTTATTTCCGATACACCCTCAACTAAAGAAAAGCATTTCAAAGCAAGTCTAAGAAAGAAAACAGTAGTGAAGAAGCCATGTTGAGAATAACGAAGACAAAGACAGTAAAAACAGGAAATAACAAAGAAATAACATAACCGAAGCAAAAGAAACAACAGATAGAATAGAAATCGACAGATAAAATAATAGAAGAATGATAAAAATAATAATAATATTGGTATGGAAATTAAGGAACAAATACGGTGTTCCAAACTCAACTACTTACTAACTTATTATCTTAATCCTCAACCTCCATATCCTTCTATCTAGGGCCATGTCCTCGGTAAGCTGAAGATGTGTCATGTAATATCTAAATTACCTCTCCCTAACACATCTTCAGCCCAACTCTGCCTCTCCTTAGACCTACCATTGTCAACCTCTCACACCTCCTCACCGGAGCATCTATACATCTCCTTTTCACATGTCCGAACCATCTCAGCATCGCTCCCCTCATCTTCTCCACCAAAGGCCACTCTCACTTTGTCCCTAATAGGAATTAGTAAGATAGAAATGTTATGTAGTATTATTTATTATTTATCTAGTTTATTCTATTAAAATTGTTACTCTGTCTGTTTCCATCTAAATGACACACTTTCCTTATTAGTCCGTTCCAAAAAGAATGACATATTTCTATAAGTGAAAACAATCTAACTTTAAATGTTTCATTTTACCCACTTTACCTTTAATGATAAGCTTTTATAGCCCCAAAAATAACATGGTCCCACAAATCTTTTGCCCCTTAAGATTTTAAGACCACATGTTTCAAAAGTCTTTTTTTTTAAACTTTTTTTTCTTAAACTTTGTTTTTCCTTTTTGTTTCTCCTCCTCTTTCTCTTCTCTTTCTCCTGAGCCGAGGGTCGATTGGAAAGGGTAGAGGTAAGGCCTGTGTACGTATTACCCTTTCCAGACCACACTTTGTGGGAATACACTAGGTAGTTGTTGTTGTTGTTTGTGCCAAATCAAGCTACATCATCAAAATTGAAACGAAGGGAGTAGTAAACTTAAAATAAGTTTTGTCAAACAAAAAAGTACAAGTTTGAATAGAGGGTATTCTTACCATTTTGTGTTTTAATCCAAGTATTACTGATACATTTATTAGTTATTCCATCTTCAATCACACATAAAATAATACATAGATTCCCGTATAAGCTATACGTGTATTAGTTATATGAAAAAGAACATATGAACCAAACATTGTATTAGCAATGTTATGTTTTATATGGAAAAAGGAAAACCAACCAAACATTATAGCTTATCCTAGATTCTAGGTGTGGATTATTTTCCCCCATTTTGTAACCAAACAATGTATAAATTTATGCTAGTTTCAATACATGGATAACTCCTCTCATAAATGCTTCTAACAAGCAACCCTCCCCCCCCCCCAAGCCCCATCCTGGTTGTCTTCCTTGCTCTTTCCCTCCTTGAACCAAACATAGTATTGCAATCTTGAATTGCTTGGTCCAAATCGAACTTCAGATTTTCTGGAAACGATCTTCTACTTCTATTCCCATTGGTTCCAACCAATAAAAGGATCTTGGTATTGCAATCCATACTTCCAAATGAGAGCCCTTTCTACATACTGACTCGGTAATACCTTTCAATGGTTGCAATTTTATTTTACCATTGGAAAGGGACCTTAATCTTTTTTACTTTATCCAAAAAAGGACCATAAACCTCAACTTTCTAAATTTGGTTCCCTCCTTCAAGAAAGCCAACCAAACGTCGAAGAAGAGCGGATTATCTACGATTTTAGAGAACAACAACGATCTCAAATCAGTACCATGACTCCGTGCTCTACAAAATATTTAAGTTTGCATGATTTTCAAAACTTTGGTGACATTACTGAAGATCAATATAATAAAAAGTAGGGCGCCAGTTGATGCCCATAATTTTTTCCAAGATGTGCTTGGCATTAATAAAATGTTTTCTCAATGGGTATCAATTCATTAGTGATCGAAGGGATTCGCAAACCATTAACAGAAAGCACTTGAATTTTGTAGGAAAAAACGTACCACGAAGAGAAGTACCATGGGAAGAAATGACAAATCATATTTAGCTACCCAAATATGTGCCGGTCTTCTTCATTGTAGTTTAGCAATTTTCTTAGACAAATAAACTGAACAAAACAATTCACTTCTTCCCACTAGGTTCTTGTTCGCCTGGTTTATTTATTAATCTTTTAAATGGAAACAATGACTTTTATTCCGACTCTCTCTTAATCTTCAGACAAGAAGGGTAGCTCTGATGGTAAGCAATCTCCACTTCCAACCAAGAGGTTGTGAGTTCGAGTCTCCCCAAAAGCAAAGTGAGAAGTTCTTGAAGGTAAGGATGCCGAGGGTCTATTTGGAACAGCCTCTCTACCCCAGGGTAGGGGTAAGGTCTGCGTACACACTACCCTCCCCAGACCACACTAAGTGGGATTATACTGGGTTGTTGTTGTTGTTGTTCTCTCAATCTTCAGTTTCTCCACATCCAATAACAGCAACTTCCAGCCTGTCATTCAGAGTCCTCCTGACCCATGTTAGTTAGCGTAATAGAAGAATAGCTCATCCCTTCTCCTATAATTTCAGAACTCTGCTATTGCACAAAGAAATTGCTGCTTCATCACACATGTCAGTGACTCCACCCAACACCCACATGAATTATACGCTTCTCTACCTATTTGCATACACGTTTCTTGAGACTAATTTCTTTTAATATGTTACATGTTTCTTGAGACAACAACAACAACTACCCAGTATAGTCCCACAAGGTGGGGTCTGGGGAGGGTAATATGTAGACAAGCCTTACCGCTACCCAAAAGGATAGAGAGGTTGTTTCCAATCGACCCTCGGCTTAGAGAAGGAAAGGGAAAGCAACAACAAAAACAAAAACAAAAGAGCATTAGTAATTCAGGCAGAAATCGCATAAATAGTTATCTAAACATAAGAATTATACATAAAATGGCATGCAATAATATCAAACAGTAGCTACCATAAATAACTACCATAAGGGGAACACAATCCAATGCACGAATCATCTATGAGTCGCACTGACAAGCCTCACCCAACCCCGGGAAAGGAGTACAAAAAAAATTCTAGGAGCCCCTATCCTACAACCCTGATACTAGACCTCCGGACTTTTCTATCAAGGGCCATGTCCTCGGAAATATGCATCCTAGCCATGTCATGCCTAATCACCTCTCCCCAATACCTCTTAGGCATCCCTCTGCCTCTCCTCACGCCGACCACCGCCAGTCGTTCACAACTTCTCACCGGGGCATCAGGACTTCTCCTCCGCACATGCCCGAACCACCTGAGCCTCGCTTCACGCATCTTCTCATCCACCGGGCCACCCCCACCTTCTCTCGAATAACTTCATTCTTAATCTTATCTAACCCGGTAAGTCCACACATCCACCTGAGCATCCTGATCTCCGCAACCTTCATTCTCAAAACATGAGACAATTATTAAAAATTGGACTATAGCAGTTCCTCTGCGACATGTTCTCCATCACCTACTTGTACTTCAAAAGTTCTTCCTTGTAAAACCTTGTTATTGTCCCTTTCCCCTATCCATCTCAAAACTATACTTAAATTTCTTTTTCGTGGTTAAAGTTTTTAGCTCTATCAATTCAACTTTTACCCAAACTGGATAGCTTCTTCAACAATGATCTCCCAGAGCATATCCTTGCGGGAGAGAACCTTTTGCTAACATGAATCTTTAATACTCCATGCAATTCTCCAATGCCAAACCTCAATTGATTTAGCAGTCATTTCAGACCCTTGATCTTTCAATAGCAGCTAAAACCTGTTCCAAGAATTTTGTGAAAAAATCCAAAAATGCCTCCACCCTCGCCATGCCCATCTTTCAAGAACTGACTGCTTTTTTTATGACCCCACCCTCACCATGACCATCTTTCAAGAACTGCACTGCTTTCTTTAAGACCCCCTTTAAAAAATTACTCTATGATTTAAAGCATTCCTAACTGATTCCTCTCTTTGCAAAAACTTCTCTCAAATAGTCCCGATCCATCAATAATACAGGGGGAAAAATCCATCTGCTTGTTGCACCTTTAATTCAAACGATTTTCTCCCAATAATTGCTGTAATCCTTCCCACAAATAGAAAGGTACCATAGTACCGAACTCATCTGGAAGTTAGAAGAGATTTAGAGAGAGAAACTGTATTTCTTTGATGTTTGGTTGCCTACGTTTTTCCAGTTCACTTTTGCTGCAGCTTTTTTTGTCTTTGTCACTGTGCAATTCACTTTTTTTATGTCGAGAAATCCGTTGGGGCCAATCTTTAGGACCAACTGCAGCCTCTGAAACTCAAGGATAATGGGCCCGCCAATCTGCAGTTCTACGCTTAAATACCAAGCTTAGTTCGAATTGCGTAGGACGCACACTGTGACGTAAGCTTAGTTCGAATTGCGTAGGACGCACACTGTGATAGTCACAAGCCCTCCAACCTTTGCCACTTGAACTAAGTCCTGCATGGCAGCAGCAATTTTCACTTACATCATATCTTAGTAATCTCCTATTTTTTGTTTGGAGAAAATACATCATATCTTAGTAATCTCTTATTTAATTTGGAAAGTTTTCATATGCATGGTAAGACACAATCATAAACAACAACTATGCCTCAATCCCGACAGGCAATGTGAGCAAGCTCACACGGGCAGTATTAGGACACAATCATAACCGGGCAAAATCAATGGTCCTATAAGAAGCATCATCACAACCGAATAGCTTTAGTTTTGTCTGCATAAAATGAAATAGACCATAGGAAATCCTTCTTCCTTCACCTCATCTACTATTGAAGTTCAGGGAGTTTGGGACCTTCACATCTAATGTAATGACAATGTACTGTATGCAACTATGAAAAGATTATCAACGCCAATAACGTAATGCTCTGTCAAATTAGAAGATAGAAATTACAAGGGAGCAAAACCCTCAACCACGCAAAGCCACAGTAGCAGTGCCTTCTACTGATCTTAAACCAGCATTCCAGGTTCAAGCCAGTTTAGGACTTCCACAATTATAGAACATCAGATGAAGTGCTTGATTTTTGACTTATGAAACTAATAGCAAGATTAGCAAAAATCTACATGTTAAGTGAATAAACCACATCTTAGCACTCATGAACAAATATCAAAAGAGAATTAAAGGAAAACCAGGAAACCAGGGACAAAAGGAGAAAGTTGCATAAGAAACATGCCATCGTAGCAGATATCAAATGAGATAGAGAACGGGCATAAAAGCTTACTCTCCATATCCTGCATTTCTCAGAAACACTCTCTATGCCTTCCTCCAATGCCAAAACTGAACTCCTGTGAGCACGAATGGAAGCATCTCTAAACCCACCTTCACCTTCTATACCTTCTAGAAGACTATCCAATTTCCTGGCCATCTCCTCAACCTTGAAGGAAATAGAGAATATGACATGATTATGCAAGTTCCAATACCTTGTAGAAAAGCGGCAGATAAACTACTGTATGAATACAATACCATTTCAAATATACTCATCAAAAATGTAAAAAGGAAAAAAAGAATTTGAAAAATGCATGCCACCACATGCATCTGAGAAACTAGGATATAATATTAAACTCATGATATAAAAAATAATCTGCAAGCAGTAAAATAATCATAGGAGGAGCATACGTCATATGCTAGAATATATGAGGCTTATGCTCAATTGAGAATATGTTAATTGTTCCAAATTATGAATACCTATTAGTTTAGCTTACTGCTAAAAGTATCACTCCAAAAAGACAAACAAAAACCAGGTCAACATGGAGACTTGCCAGAATGGATAAAAGAATGATATTAACTTTCCAAAGAAAAATGACAAATAAATGAAAAAGAAACTGAAGAAAAAGAGAACGTAGTGATATGCTATTGCTGATACAGGATACATACACACACAAGCACACACTATCTTACAGTTCATCCAAGATAAAACTTACATCGCGGAACTGCTTTGATGGAATTCCCTCACAAGTCTCCCTGGTCAAGTGAGGCTTCAAAGGCTCCGATACAAAACCTTTCTGTGACGGCAACCTTGAGCCGGGAAAAGCAGGTAATGACTCAATATTCCCTGCACCTGCCAAGGCTCGCTGCTTGAAAGAATCAATTGATACTGAAGTCCCAGCTGTCTCATTTGAGCCAGAAGAATTTCTATCAGAAAAATCAAAAGTTTTTCTTTGAACACCACTGAATGGTGTGGATGAGGGTCTTTCATCAGGTTTTGAAGAAATGCGGAGTTCGCTAGAGAGGGACGAAGCAGTAGAGGAACTTGTTGACATGATCTTTCCAGGTAAGTCCATGACACTACCAGTTCCCGTACTCTGCCCAATTGAAGGAATGACAAAATTACCTAAGGAATTTCCTGAGAAAGAAAATGCACCAGGTTTAACTTCAGCTACTTTTTGAGTTTCTTGCGTCCTAAAATTACTCACACGTCCAGCATCCACATGTACAGATGTTTTGGATGTGGACTGTTCCAAATTTGCACCTTGGTTCTGCAAAAAGTTAAGACTGTTAGGACTCAACCAAGATTGATTATCATAGAAGATATCTTTGTTTCTCACTGCTTATAGCTCTCCAGCTAATGAGACAGGTATCATTACCTGATTTCTGGCTTTAATCACTTCTTCTGAGCTAAACTTCACTGCTGCAGATGATAGAGCATTCGTTGCAACAATTTTATGTCCTCTATCTATTTCATGAGGTTGCAGCCCTGAATCTACTTGGTTTATTTGCTTCTGAGTGCTGGAAGATTCAACTAGCACATCTTGTGACGATGCCACTATAGAAGCATCATTCTTCTCTTCAGAATCAGTAGACTGGGGTGGCGTTGAAGCAGCAGTAGCACTACAAAAACATTTAAATTACTTCATAGATCCTTCAGAAAAAAGATCGTCACCGGCATAGATACGAATGCAAACCATTAAAAATAACCACATATAGGTTCAAACGGCAGTGGAATTACCTAGCAAAATGGAAAATTGACACCCTTCCATCATTGGTAAGACAAAGCAGAAGGCAACACGGTGAAACTTCTTTTTCTTCTTCACCAAGCAACAGTTTAACTTCCCCATTTTGGGAAACTTTGTCAATGGCAAGTCCCAAGATCAAGATATCATCACCACTGTCTGAAACCAAGCCGAAAATTGTCTTCCTTTAGTAAAACTTGTATAAAGAAAGAATCAAAACCTCTGTCCAACTAAGTGTTAAACGTTTAAACTTATCTTGTCATACAAGATGTTATTTCTAAACTGAATACACAAAGTCAGAAGGCGCAGACATGACAATTGTAGAGTGCACTGTTTCGTCTCGATTCTCTTCATAATCCACATTTTATCTATTTCCTTGTTTAGATTAGACACACTCAATTCAATCAAACAGAAGCAGCCTCGTCAAAATAAACAAAAATAGTCATCACACTGAAGCTAATCATCAACTTCCACTAAAGACTTCAATAAGAAAACACTCCCCAACAGCAGCCAGTAAACTCTTTTCAACAATAAGGGTGTGTTTGGTACGAAGGAAAACATTTTCCGGAAAATATTTTCCAATTTTCCCATGTTTTGTTGCCTTAAATGTTGTGGAAAACATTTTCCTTATGAACTCATTTCCTCCAATTGGAGGAAAATGTTTTCCTTATCAAGAGAAGGGAAAATATTTTCCAAAACTCCTTCACAACCTTCCCCTTCCCCACCCCACCCCCTCTCCAAAAAGGTTTTTTTTTTCAAATTTCAGTTTTTTTTCCATAAGCACTCTAGAAAGGTTGTTTTCTTGTGGGTTCGGAAGGTTGTTGGTTCGAAAGTTTATGACTTCATGTTTATTGTATCTAAATTATTTATGAATACTCTTGAGAAGTTATTTTCCTTAATTTGCGTACCAAACACCATAAAATGAATAAGATTACTACTTGTTTTCCAAGAAAATATTTTCTACGGAAAACATTTTTCGTTATACCAAACACACCCTAAAAGATGATTGATTTCTTGTCTTGGTCATCTAATTTTTCCACATACCTGAAAAATTTAGGGCTGTTGAATTAAATAGTACCAATACACGAAAGTGAACTCGCAATGCACAAGGATAGCCGGTTATAATCACTTAAGTTGTAAGGTTTGACATCATCTAATGTGTCCAAAAAAGGTTTACATCATTCTGACAAGGTTAAGCTTTGATCCATTATTTCAATGCCAGTTCTCCATTACTTAGAAGATCTAAAACTGGAAAACAAACAGGAAAAGAGAAAAATACTATACATCCAAATGAGAACAAAAAATAAAATATTTCTCAGGAAATGTTCTAAAACTCCAAAAGAAAAAAGAGCAAAGCATAATGTATTTTCATCTTAATATTGCTTCCAGTTGTAATGGACAGTCACTAGCACTGTACCAGCAAAATTCACTCCCCCAAACAAATAATCATCTTCAGGACTAGCATTTCATATTATGTAAACGAGAATGTGTGAAAGATGAAAGTGGAAATTAAGACAGACAGGGCAAAATGTTTGTGTCAAGCAAAAGAAAGCAAGATCAAACAAGTTAAGGTGGAATGGGAAGAAAGCTCAGATCACCTTGAGCCTCAATCTTTGGGGACCAATTATCATTCAAAATTTCAATAGTTGCAGCTTCATTCTTGTCATCACCAACTGACCATCCAAACAACAAGATGTGCTGATCCAGATTCTTCCGATTAGCAACAAATGCCAACTGGCTGCATTAAATGGCAAAGAAGACTTGATAAAGACTCCCTTTTTGCAAAACGTCTAAAAGAAAGTTGATAAATTAAACAGAAATTACTGGAAAATGAAATTTGAAGTATAAGATAACATTTACAACAGATGAGATAATAGAGTATAAAAATTATGTCACTGGAGATGCAAAGCATTGAGCTTCCTCTATAACTTCTGAGTGATTCCTTATAGTGGAGCTTCAAGACACAATCCTAGTGAAACAAGAAGATTCTTGTCGGAGAGAGAAAAGCTACTAAAATGGGCTTTTATAGGTGCCCATTACTCTTAGTAACGAGTGTGCGGTCAACAATATGAAGGGTTGATTCATCTCTTCATAGCCTTGATGCATTAAGTGCTGATATCGAGGGGATTGTGCTTCAATTAGAAGATGAGATGGTTCATTATAAAATATTCTTCAACAAAAGCTTCATCCAGTCACCCTCTTCACATCAAATGGCAAAGAAGACTTGATCAAGACTCCCTTTTTGCAAAAGGTCTAAAAGAAAATTGATAAATTTAACAGAAATTACTGGAAAATGAAATTTCAAGCATAAGATAACATTTACAACAGATGAGATAACTGAGTATAAAAATGGGAAAATTTCACATAAGAACTGGCTCCCTATTTTTCAATTTTATAGCCCATATTTCAATTTACATAGCCCAAAAATAATAGGCTAATATTCAACATCCAACTCTAGTAGGTTCTCAAAATTACTATTTAATTTTATAAAAAAGATTGCTCAAGCTTTTAAGTTAATTTTTGAATCAGTAACTGTGACTCAAATATTAGTTCAACAAACTAAATCCATTTGGGCAGTGAAAATTAGATTTTTAACAAGCTTAAATATGTGGGTTTAAATTTAGAATTTGATTTTGTGAGAAATTTGGAGTGTGTGTTATTTAGACTTGTTAGAAATAGTATAACGAGGTTGTATATAAAATTTGAAGTCATTTAATGGAGATTTGGACTGGTTTTGGAACAAGAATTGCAACTGAAAACCGTGGAAGAAGTTTGTATACAGACACTATAAAGGTGTATAAAAGTATAATAGTGTATAAGATGTGTTTATACACTCATATACACTATTATACATGATTATACATAATTATACAAAAAACTAACTTCGTCTTCTTTTTATTTTTTGATGACCGAGAAATCCATCTGGGGCCGATCCTTTAGACCAACCGCGGCCTTCGAAACTCGGTGGATAATGGGCCCGCCCCTCTACCCTTCTCCACTTAAATACAAAGCTTTGCTTCGCATGGTGTGGGGCTTGAACCCGTGACCTAAGACACAAATTCACCACCCTTTGCCGCTTGAGCTAGACCCCGGGGGCAACTGACTTCGTCTTCTTCCTTGCGTCTTTTCTGAAATTTAACTCAAATCTTGCTCAAATCTACTCCAAATCACTTAAAATTTAAATTTTGAATTCCTTTTGATATTTTCAACCAATTGGAACAACGCCCAATCTAAACAACTAAGAAACTCAAAAAAAATCTATTTTCGAAAGCAAAGCTTTGAATGGTCATCAATGGTGGACTTCTACTCTTCAATTTTTTTACATTGCAACCAGGTGACATAGGGGGAGAAGCAGTAATAACGGACGGCCCCTTGAAGCATATGTAAAAGATGTGAGAAAAAGAGAAAGTTAAAGCAATGGTTGTGAGAACACAGATTTAACTCCATAGCTTTTAAAAGCAATGGTTGTAAGAACACAGATTTTGAATTTTCAAGACCTAGTTTTTCAAAATATGTACAATATGGGCTAGGTCGGGTAAACCTTAAAAACATGGATCATTTTTTGTTATGATGTGAAGTCATGTGTATTTTCTTGTAATTCTTTCTATAAAAATTATGTCACTAGAGATGCAAAGCATTGAGCTTCCTCTATAACTTAGAGTGCTTCCTTATGGTGGAGTTTCAAGACACAATCATAGTGAAACAAGAAGATCCTTGTCGGAGAGAGAAAAGCTACTAAAATGGGGTATTACAGGTTCCCATTACTCCCATTACTATTAGCAATGAGTGTGCTGTCAACAATATGAAGGACTGATTCATCTCTTCGTAGCCTTGATGCATTGAGTGTTGATATCAAGGGGATTGTGCTTCCAGTTAAACGATGAGATGGTTCATTATAAAAAAAATCTTCAACAAAAGCTTCATCCAGTCACCCTCTTCACATCATTGTGTTTCTTCAATAGAAGATGAGATGTTTCATTATTAAACCTGATTAAAAGCTTCATCCAACTATCTACTTCACATCACTAGAAACCAAAACAAAACAAAAACCGAGATCAAGCCAAGGATAGTTAGTTTCAAGCAACATGTAGACTTATGAGCCATAGAGATTGGTTACTGTTAAGTTTTTGAAAGTTTGTAATAAAGATTTCAAGAAATGCTTACCATGGTCGTTTAACGACTCTAAAGATGACCTTGTGGCACTTGGACATAAGGCACTACGTGATGGTAAGATGATTGAAGGTTGTCGAAGAATCCCCAAGTCTAGTCATGCAGATATGAGATTTGAATCCCGTACGAACAAATTGAGGACCCTAAAAGCCCAGTTTATACCTAAGAGGCTAACAAACGCAAGAGCATGGGAATCCAAGATGGCGATAAATTTAATGCAATGGTGCATTCATAAAATGGAAAACTTCAGCCATAACATGTGTTGCTAATGGCCAAAGGTCGTACGCACGAAAGGTGTCAATAATAAGGAGCTTATGCCTTTTTCTAAAAAAAGGTGAAATCTATTGGGGTGATGGGGAGCTCCCCCGCATAAAAGCACACCAAGAAAATAGAGAATATTTACAAAATAATGTGGCTTGCAAAGAGGTTTGGGCACATGAGGAGGAGAAACCTAGATGCACCGGTAAGGAGGTGTGAACGGTTGGCCTTGACGGGTATGAGAAGAGGTAGAGGACGGCCTAAAAAAATATTGGGGAGAGGTGATCAGGCAGGACATGGTGCAGATGCAGATTTCCGAGGACATGGCCCTTGATAGGAAGTTGTGGAGATCGAGCATTAGGGTTGTAGGTAAGGAGATAGGAGGCTAATATGATGGTGTTTTGTTTTAGGCTGCTAGTGGATCCAATTGTGTTCTTGATACTTCATTAGGGTCGTAGGTTAGGTTGTAGTATGTTTAGTGGCCCTTTGTGTCCATATTATTCCGTTGTGTTTGTAGTATTGTGCCTTTGTTACTGTTTAGTGTTAATATTTTGCTCTTTATTTTCTAGTTATTACGTGGCTAGTGTTGTCTTTATGAATTCCTTTGTTGTTACTGATACACTGTCTTTTTCCTTCTTGTGACGAGGGTCTACCGAAAACAATCTCTCCACTCCTCTGAAGTAAGGGTAAGGTCTGCGAACACACTAACCTCCTCATACCCCACTTGTGAGATCTCACTAGGTTACAAAGAGGATCCAACGATCAACGGTGATTGGGATCTCAAAAGGGACAAAGGAGTATACAAGAAAAACTAAAGAAGTTCCACTAACATCTACAGAAATCGATTCTTCAATCACTTCTAATACTTTCCTTAAATTTTTCTTTTTCGATAATCGCGAAAGTCTCGAGGATTAGAGGAGCACGACCGGAAACTCGGTGGATAATGGGTGTACCTTTCTTCTTTCTTTCCATAGCATCCGCATGAGCACCAGAGTCAATTCCCATATGTTCCCACTTTTTTCTCCTCTCCAATTCTATCCTAAGTAAAAGTTCTCCAACTATAGTCAATTCCCAAAACTTCCCACTTTTTTCTCCTCTCTTGAATTTCTGTCCAAGTTATTCCGCCAACTATGTGTGGCATTAACCACCAATCCCAAACACTTCCATGCTATGACATAGCTTTCATTTACCACAAAATGTTGAACAAATCGGGGACGGGATTAGGGTGGGTGTACAGGCAGTTCGGATAGGATATAAAAAATTTAGTTTGATTTTCCATTTTCAGATATTACTACATGTTGTTCATGACGCTTGTTCTCTTAATATATTGATGTTGTTACAGGTTGTTGCTATTGCTATCTTTTCATCTTTTTTGAGTCGGATTTTTTAAAAACAACCTCCCTAGCTTCAAG
This sequence comes from Nicotiana noctiflora, assembly GCA_032618575.1. Classification (NCBI taxonomy): domain Eukaryota; kingdom Viridiplantae; phylum Streptophyta; class Magnoliopsida; order Solanales; family Solanaceae; genus Nicotiana; species Nicotiana noctiflora. Next base: position 26,067 of record JASVEL010011021.1, read on the forward strand.
GTAGGGGTAAGATCTGCGTAAACACTACCCTCCCCAAACCCCATTTGTGGGAATATACTATGTTGTTGTTGTTGTTACTGCTGTTATTATTTCCATTTTTGGGTTAAGAAATTACAATCAAAATCCAATACAAATAAGCTCGAATTGGGCCGGATTTTTTAAGTCCGGATTCGAATTAATCTGTTTAGATATTTCGGATTTTCGGTTTTGACTTTTGAGCGTATATATTATTGATATTCGTAAAGTGTTTTACAATAGCCCTATTTATATACAATGTTTACATATACTTAAAAGCCTTCTATACCAATGTGGGACACTATACATAAACTGCTTCTAACACTCCCCCTCAAGCTGATGCATATAAATTATGTGTACCGAGCTTGTTACATATATAACTAATACGAGGACTAATGAGAGACTTCATGAAAATATATACAAGTTGATCATTTGACTTCACATACTTAGTAACAGTATCTCCTGAGAGAATATTCTCTCTCATGAATTTACAGTCAATCTCAATGTGATTGGTCCTCATAGAACACTGAATTTGATGCAATATGAAGAGTAGCCTGATTATCACACACGAGAGTTCCATCTGACTGATTTTTCCAAATTTTAATTCTTTGAGCAATTGTTTGACCCAAACTAGCTCACATGTTGTTGGAGTCATGGCTCGATACACTACTTCTGCGCTAGATTGAGCAACTACATTCTGTTTCTTGCTTTTCCAAGAGACCAAATTACCTCATACTAAGATACAATATCCAAATGCGGAACATCTATCCGAAGGTGACCCTGCCTAATCAGCATCTGAGTATCCAACAATATGCCCATGGATCCTCGAATAGTAGTCCTTAGCCCGAAGCTGATTTTATATACCCAAGAATGCGAGTAACTGCATCCCAATGACTATCGCTAAACTGACTTACAACACTCACGAGAAATGAAATGTCAGGTCTAGTCACTGCGAGGTAATTCAATTTGCCAACCAGCCGCATATATATTGCGAGAACGCTAAGAGGCTCCCCTTGTTGTGGCAGAAGCTTAGCATTCGAATCCATAAGAGCATCAACAGGTTTGCAACCCATCATTCTTGTCTCCTCAAAAATGTCTAAAGCATATTTCCTTTGTGAAATAACAATATTAGACTGAGCAACCTCAATACCTAAAAAGTCCTTCATTCTGTCGAGATACTTAGTTTGGAAGTACATAAAGATATTGTTTCAGACTAGCAATGCCATCCTGATCATTGCAATAATAACAATACCATCAACAAAAACCATCAGATAAATACACAAATTAGGAGCAAAATGCGATAAAAGACCGAGTGATCAGCTTCACTACCAGTCATGCCAAACTTGCTGAACTTACAAAACCAGGCTCGAGGAGATTTTTTCAAACCATAGAGTGACCTACGTAATCGACATACAAGACTACTAGACTCCCCCTAAGCAACAAAACCAGGCAGTTGCTCCATATAAACTTCATCTTCGAGATCATCGTGGAGAAAGGCATTCTTACTATCCAACTGATAAAGAGGCCAATGACGAATAGCAGCCATGGACAGAAAAAGACGAACATATACGACTTTAACCATGAGAGAGAAAGTGTCACTATAATCAAGCCCAAGTATATGAGTATATCTTTTTGCAACCAAACTAGCTTTAAGCTGAAAAAGTTGGTTCCAAAAAAGCTTGGCTTTTATAGTGAAGTGTTGTTATATAGGGATAATGTTATAGAGAGGTCTGACTGTAGTTGGTTTAGTGGTTGTCAAAATAGAATGGGAAGATCGTCATTCCCCTACGAGGCCCGAGAGAAGGTGAGGCCACATAATAACGAAAGAAGACCCTTTTGGGATGGAAAGTAGGGGGAAAATATCATTGGCAGAACAAAATGGCCATCTTTCTCGGATGGGAGTTAAAGTTCAAGTGGCGACATTAGAAGGGTGGATAAACCAAGCATAGTACGGATTAGGAAGTAAACAAAATCGTTCATCATGCAGTTTTGAGACAGCAAAATAGGAGAGCCTTTTTGAGCGGTCAGCAGATATATTAGTGCAAATGAAAATATTAGAGTTCCTTTTATATTTTGAAGCAGGACATCCGGATATATGGTTGTAGCAGTTACATGGAGACACTAACATCCTTGAGTAGTCTCATTTGTGCAGAGTTTTCATAACCTTTCCTGAACATGACTGTGACATAAAAGAGTGCAAAAGATAGTACTGAGTCAAATAATAGGACTTAATCCTCTATAAATTTGAAAGGACACAATGCAATTAAATCCGGACAAGCTATCATAAAATAAAAATGTAACAATACGTACTACTGATCCAAATAACTCAAGAAGAGATGGTGTCCGCTGCATAAAGGAACTGCATCATAACGGAAGTCTAGAAACACATCCCTGAAGGACCTTACAACTCTCTTGGCAAAAGGCTGCAAAGGACAAAAATAACGTATCCCCAAAAAGAAAAAGAAACTTAGTAGGTAAGCATGTAATAAACTGCTTATGGTACGAGGATAAAAATATTCACTATTCAATGAAAGCCTAAAAGAAACAAATCTGAATATCAAAATACAACCCCTCTACCCCGGAGAAATTGTTATAAGATCAATATATGTTTTTTTGCCTGAAACATTTAATTAATCATTAACTCTCTCTGGGGATATTTTCTACCAACTACACTAGAACTTGAGGGCGGAAATCAAGAGTATCAACATTGCATGGTCATGAAGGATTAGCTTCTCCATTAGTAAGGTTGTTACCTAGTGTGTGGTCTTCGAACCTAAGAAGCTGCAGATCCATCCCCATTGCGTCTGCATATGAACTCCAGTGCCACTAAACAACTAAAGCGTTGTATGTTCTTTTTCTTATTTATCTTCTTTAAGCATGGGGTATTTGGAATTCCACTTAGCTTCCTATTTCTTTTCTAATTGCTTCATTTGTCAAATAATGTGATTGAGAACCTTCTGCTTTAAACACCGCATCAGTATGGGTGGCCAATACTACAAACACAAACTCATTATGAATGGTCATAATCTAGAGTTTTAGGTGAGCATCGTAAGTCATGATTGTAGCTTTTACGTACCAAAGAGAAAGTCTAAAAATGGACATATTTGAGCTTGACATCATTGCCAGTAAAAGGCTGCAACCACGCCAGGATTTTCTAGGATAAGTCATGTCTAGTGTAGGAAAAGGCTATTTCATGTTCGAACACTAATGTTACATATAACCTTGAAACCTTAGGAATTTTTCCAAGAATTATTCTCCAAAAGCTTCTTTAATTCTCATCATTCTCTCCATATGGCTCAAATTTATACAAAATGAAGTGCTGTGAATTCATAGAGGAAAACAAGTACAAATTCAGAAAGCAATTTAATCATGGAAGTACTACCCAAATTATTTATATAAAACTCCTTCAGATAGCTAAATAATTCATATACCGACCATATCGCAAAAACGCATAAGAGAAAATAGAACTCGAGTGTTGAGCATATAATGGGACAAGCCCTACTTTAAAATACATCTTGCTCAGCTCTCTGAAGCCGTAACAGCAAACACACTACACGAGGGCCTTCATCATTGTATCAACCCAAGTAGATCTTATAACAGGCCTGAGAGGGAAAACTTCATCTAGCCAATAACTAAAGAGATTTTGACAACTCTCTCACCTAGGACTTCTAAAAATGTAGCACAAGTCATACACATACTAGAACGAACTCTTCTACTAAGGAACAGTCCATTAAGATACGAACAATGAAATATAACAGTTATAGCATGTTTGACCAAGCTTCTTTTTGGCCAAAAATAGCTTTTTCTAAAGTTTAAGGTGTTCGGCCAAGCTTTTAAAAGGAAAAAAGTGCTTTTGAGAAGAAGGAGAAGCAATTTTTGAGAAGCAAAAAAAGTAGTTTCTCCCCAAAAGCACTTTTATGAAAAATACACTTAAAAGCACTTCTTAAAAGCTTGGCCAAACACTAATTGTCGCTCAAAAGTATATTTTAAATTAATTAGCCACACACAAATTACTTCTCATTAAACGTACTTTTTTAAAAAGCAGTTTTGAGAAAAGCATTTCTCAAAAAATTAGCTAGTTTTAGAAGCTTGGCCAATCAGGCTATTACTCCAATTAGATTCTTTGCAGTTCAAATTATCCACTTACGTTAGTTATTCCTCCATTCTCACTTGTGATGACTTGCACCGCATAATTTTCCTCCTCATCATCATCATTTACTTGAAGACATCCAATGATAATACAATCGGGACGAATCCATCTGACAGCATCCACTAATTCAAACAACAGTCAGCTAAAGTACAATAATCTACAGATAGTTCAAGAGAAATACAAAAAGTTAAATAGATGATGCTGCATCAGTAAAAATTCACCAGCAACCAAGAAAAATAAAAACACTCGTCAACGGAACATCAGATGCAATATTTTAAACTGGATTTAAAACCTAAGTAGCGGAGGCATTTTCAACCATTTTGAAAATCTAGTCAATTCAAACAGTGTTTTGAAAGGCGGTGGCTCTAGGCGATACATTTTACGAGGCATGTACGTTGCATAAGCATCAAGGCACAAGGCATAAACCGAAAATGTTTAACATTTAATATGTTATAGATTAAAAAAAATGAAAAATGTGAAACTACATTTAAATTAGTAAAAACTCAAAAAATGCAGCAGAAGTATATACAAATCAATATAAATATCTAACAATAGTAACATAATTTTAAACAATACAACAGTAATAAACCATCATGAGAGAAACAAAAAAAATACCATAACAGCTCAAACACTACAAGAAAATGTCATAATTTGTAAAATTTGCCATAACAAAAAATATCATTCAACTAACAAGTTCATCGGACATAAATAGGCATTAAACAGATAACTTTGCTGGAAATGTAGAGCTTGATTTGAGCTGGTTAAACACTAAAACACTATATGGAGGTGGCACTACATTTTGTTAGTTCCTCATCTGACATTACTAGACATACGTACTTGTTGCTCCAATTATTTTTCAGTCTTAATGCTCGAAAAAGAACGTATATTTACGTAATTGTTTTATGAAGGTTTTTTTCAATAAACATATGCGTTCAAGGATACATATGTGTGTATGTGTGTATAACACTCAGGATAATTGCTTTTATAAAAAAAATTACAAACATGTATGTTCGAATCTCTCTTTGCTATAACTGTACAAATATAGATATAAACTTGAAGTAAAACTGACACGTTATAAATCCACCTCCATTTCTTACTAAATTCAAAATATAGGGTCTTACTAACTGAATCTAAAAATGCATCAAGAAAATGGTGAAAGTAATGAACTTTACAGAAAATGCAAATAAACCCCACTATTTATGTTGTTAGATCATTCACAAAGATTTTGTATTTACAAGTTAGTATCTAGGTTTTGTAACACTTTGCAAATGTAAGACATACTATCTTTGAAGCATTAGAATGTAGTACATGAGTATAGGTAAAGCTAGAGTAATAATACAAGCAATGTATTACAACAGTAAAATAAAGTGTTTCATGTTTGTAGTCACAGAAGTTTCGATTCAGAACTGCCCCATTTTTGGATCTATATTTATGGAGCTAACATGAACTGCATGGATATTTCTTTCTTTCAAAACAAGTTCAATCTTTGAACATATAAATAGATAGACTTCAACCAAATATAGATTAGCTCTGCCTAGACCAGAAATTTTTCATGGCAATACCAAATCTACAAAGCTAGAAAAAATCCAGAGAAATTAGTACCCAACATGTCTTACAAAAAGCATTATATATTCAGCTCAATATTTTCAGAAAAATAACTGCCATCGCACAACCTAAACCGCTAGAAAGGAGTTTTCTCTTTTCAGTTATATCTTCTATATGCCGCAGATATTTCTTACCTAATTCTTTTAACATATAAGAAGCTAAAAGCAACATATAACAGAAGCTTACAACTGAAATACCTGAAGCAAAAGCATATACCAGAACTGGATGCATCAAAGATTTTATTTGTACTTAATTCACTGAAATATCAGAAAGAACATGCCAAAAGCACAAAAACAAATGTACCTTTGATGATGCATTTTGCATTAGAATCATCAAGCAGCGACTTAAATGCTAGTGATACGCTGAACTTCTCCTCAAGCTTTGATGATAGAATGCTAATCAAATTCTTCCTTGTGACAGCAACAAACTCACCATCCGGACTCCACCCAACTATACAACATAATGAAGCTAAATAAGCGCAAGCTCAGTACATATTAGAATTCAATAGATGTAACTTGTAAATCAGATCATCAAGTTGTTGAAAGTTTAGTATTATAGCTTATTCTAATATTGAGCACATTCCCCTGCCTCCCAAAAGGCAAAAAGAAATAAGAACACCCATCAGTGACTTCATAAGTCTTGCTCTGCACTGCTCAATAACTACAGATAAAGGTGAATAAAGCTAGTGCTTCAAAAGAAAAAAGCTAATAAAATAATTTACCACAAAAAAAAAAGTAGTTTTTCGCTAGAGTTTCTGACAAAATTCAAATAGTCTTTCTCTGATACAAATTTTAGTTAGTTAACAAGGTAAATAAAACCAGTGATATGGTGACATGAAGTGCTAACTGACTGAATCAACCAGAGTTTAAATAATGAAGAACAAAGACTTATTTTTAGGCCAGAGAACTTATTCAACCTAATGGACAATAGTGATGTGTTATCTGATGGAAAAAAGGCGAAATTTTGTTAGTAGATCAAAAGTTGACAGCAACATGTTCTTCGTACAAAATTCTTATATTAGCACTTCATATGAAGAAGAAAAAAAAGGGCAGCCCGGTGCACAAATCATCCCGCATTCACGCGTGTCCGGGGAAGCGCCACACCCCAAGGGTTGTAATGTAGGCAGCATAGGTTGACGCAAGCATCAGTGGTTGATTCCACGGCTCGAACCCGTGAACTATAGGCCACACGAAGACAACTTTACCGTTGATCCAAGGCTCCCCTTCTAGCACTTCATATGAATGAGGTAAAATATGCAATCGTGGAGGAAATAGTAACAATTCTATACACGCTACAAATTTCAGCATATACAGATGGCTCACTAGAATAGCTTTTTTTATTGGCAAGTTTCACTGGAATGGTGCACACAAGAGGAGACGTTAGTGATTACATACAAAGAGCCAAGATGCAGGTTGGTCGTATATTGGTAAAAAGATATTGGAATCAGCAGAGAATGATTCCAGCAAGGATAAGGCCCCAACCTTCAACCAGATGAATAAGAGTTACATAAAGATAGCGACAGTAAGAAAATGGCCAGAGTTGAAGCAAAGATTTTATGAAGTATAAAGCTTTATAAATGAATGTTTATTGGTGGAAAATATTAGCTGAAAGAGAGAAATAGTATTTAAGCAGATGCTAATCGCATCTTAAATCCCCGAGCCACAGTGATCCAAAGATGGACTCAACTGGGAAGTTTCAGCAGGAATTAAGGTAACAAATAGGAACAGGTATTTCCTGTTCAAGTTTCATTCCAGCTGAAGCAGAAGAAATAAAAGTCCGAAACGATATTGAAAGTATTGAAACTTTTGCTAGACCGGTGCTCACTGTTAATTGCGTGTGATTGTAAGAAACTCAGACCCTGCCATGTATGGCTTAACTATCAGGTTTTCCTCTCCATTCATGATCGAAACCAGTGTTTTGGACAGCGCGCGGCGACAAATAGCGATGAGGCCCCGCTTCACTGAGGCGAGAGGCGCGCAGCGAAGCGCTCGCCTTTTTTATGTGAGGCGACAATTTATACAAAAACATAAAATATTATATACGTATGACTAAATGCTCAATAACAATAATATATTAATAATTATATCATTCAAAAATTAAAGACTCAATAGATACTAGATGGTCATAGACAATTTATAGACAAAAATAATTAAGTCACTATGCAATTAATTCTACTATATAAAGAAGACAAAAAAAATAAAGCAAAAATAAAAATTCTGCCTTTGATGTTTGAAAAATTCTGCCTTTGCTCTGTTTTGTCGACAAAAAACAGAACAAAAAAGATAGAAAGAAGAAGAGAAGAATAGAAGAAGAGAAGAAGAAAGAAGAAAGAAGCAGAAAAACCAAAAAAAAAAAATAGAAAAGAAGAAGAGAAGAAGAGAAGAAAGAAGAAGCAGAGAAACAGAACCTATTTGGCTCTGTTCTGTCGACAAAAAACAGAAGAAAAAAGATAAAAAGAAGAAGAGAAGAAGAGAAGAAGAGAAGAAGAAAGAAGCAGAAAAACCTGCTCTGTTTCGTGAACAAAACCAGAAGAAAAAAAAATAGAAAAGAAGAAGAGAAGAAGAGAAGAAAGAAGAAGCAGAAAAACACAACCTATTTGGCTCTGTTCTGTTGACAAAAAACAGAAGAAAAAAGATAAAAAGAAGAAGAGAAGAAGAGAAGAAGAGAAGAAGAAAGAAGCAGAAAAACCTGCTCTGTTTCGTGAACAAAACCAGAAGAAAAAAAAATAGAAAAGAAGAAGAGAAGAAGAGAAGAAAGAAGAAGCAGAAAAACACAACCTATTTGGCTCTGTTGACAAAAAACAGAAGAAAAAAGATAGAAAGAAGAAGAGAAGAAGAGAAGAAGAGAAGAATAGAAGAAGAAAGAAGCAGAAAAACCTGCTCTGTTTCTGCAAAGTGCGAACAAAACCAGAAGAAAAAAAAATAGAAGAGAAGAAGAGAAGAAAGAAGAAAGAAGAAGCATACCTGTGTTTTTTGCTTGAAGCTTGAAGAAGATGAAGCCAAGACTGAAGAAGAAGTTGTTCGCTCTTTAACCCTAATCTCTGAAATGTTTTGGTTCCCAGGTAAAAAGCCCTAATTTCACGACTTAAGTCAGACCTCTCTCTTTTTTCTTTTTAACAAATAGCGACGCCTCAGACGCCTCACGCCACCAGGTCGCCTCACGCAACGAAGCCTGAAGCGAGCGCCATTTCAAATCGCAACGCTACAGTCACTCAGAAGCGACAGCCTCTCGCCACGCCTCGCGCTATTAGCACTGAGGCGAGCGCTATTTACAACACTGATCGAAACCATTCAAGACCATAAGTCCTGGAACTAGATGAATATACACACACAAATATAGCCAAGAGCCACTCATCTGAGCCAGCAGATTCAAATTCTGCTATGCTGGTGCACAAAACAAGCACGCAACGACTGCGTAAACCTTGGTCTGCCTATATTTGTCCTTCAAGATTTAATCTTCCCCCTTCCTATCCCAAGGAATCACTCTTATAGTAGGAGGTTTACCATGTCCCCAACTTCTCTTTATTAAGAAAAAGGAATCGAAAAAGTTTGATCAATTCCGAGGAAATTTTGGAATTAGAAACTTGCTCGAATTGGATTGAAAATCTTATCGTCGGAGTTTTTTCACAAAGACTTGGTAAGATAACAAAAGAAAGAGGGACAAGTACAGTTGGAGAAGCGAAGTACAGCTGGGAGTTGTATGTTGTATTGAAAAAAAATGAACTGCTCCCCGCCTCCTAATTGGTTAAACTTGAGTCCAGAATGGCCACAATGCATCAAGGAAATGAACACAAGAAGCATCTAACAAGAGCGAAACAATCAACCCACTGATATTTGATCTACTAAAGAGGGATTTTGAACTAAGAAATAGACCCTGGAAGCTGGAAAGTATTGTATTTCATTGGCACCCTGAACATTTAGTTTTGCATTTTGTTGTATCAAATGAGATGTGGGACACACTTTTAACTTGAACTGGGAGACGAACATGCAATGCCTAAATTTATAACTTTTATTTGAGTTGAAAAGGTAGGAAGCCACAAAGACCCATTAGGAAAGCTTAATCAATTATAAGAAATTTCTAAAAAGGAAACTTGCTGGAATTGGATACTTTCGGTTTACCAGAGGCCTTAACAGTTCCTGGACCTTACATGGTAAAAGCTAAGCAAAAGATACTACAAAACACATATAGCAAGGACCTCAATAATCAAGAGGAAGAGGCCTAAAGGAAACATACCAGCATCAACATCGTCCATAATTTCTTTAATAGGCCTTTGACCAACCCCGCTATACAACTTCCCATCACTTGAGAGAACAACATAAACCTTTTCTTCCTTTTTAGCCCATTGCATGTCCGTGATGACACTTGAATCCTTGACAGAATGAGAAAAGGCTGGTGTTTGGTCCTATTAATAAGCAATACGAACAAGAATGAAGGACATCAATTTTTCAAAATTTTAGTACTCATAAATTGATAGCAAGGCACAAAACTGGTTTTCTGCAGCAAAAATTCAAAGTGCAATGCCTTTTTAACTGAAAACGAGAAAGTGTCCAAACTTTGCAGGGAAGAAGCAGTTCTTAGAATGCTCTCAGGGGCACATGCAATATGTAACTTATGGGTTCACCCAAATCCAATAGCTTTGGTTCGGACCCTATATATGTATTTAAAAGTCTATTAAATAAGTAGAAATTATATTTCGAACCCAGTAAATTAACAGGGCATGTGATAGAATCGCGAACTCAAACCCAACAAACAACAACCCAGTAATAGTCTCACTAGTGGGGTCTGGGGAGAGTAGAGTGTACGTAGACCTTACCCCTACCCCGGAAAGGTAGAGAGGCTATTTCCGGAAGACCCTCAGCTCAAAGACAAAAGATTTGTAACAACAATAGAAACCATACAAATAATATCAGCACCGTAAGCAAAAACAAAAAAGTTGAAGGACAATAATTATGGTAATAATAAAAATTGAAAATAAAAATAGAACAAAAAAGTGTGATGGAACAAAAATCGCTAGTAGTCTTATACAAAACACTATGAGACTAGCCACCACAACAAGGAAAAAACGGTCAACTACCCCCTAAAGCTCAAACCCATAATGTCAAATCCATATACCCAGTGGCATTTAGCTAGGGATGCCATATATGATTAAACAAGGCCAACATAATGGAGCTACAGAAAGTTTTGATGTTACAAACCCATGTATTCCTAGGAAAGTTGTAGCATCAGAAAAATGAAAATACCTTGTATAGAAGGGAGCTAACAGGGAAGAAATGGACTTTATTGCCAACACAAGCAGCAAGCAAGGAGTCGTCTCCAGACAACGCAAGTACCGAAACTTTCCCAATAGTAACATCCACAACGCTCAATTCCTGTATAGATGGACCACTACCTTTCTCCTTAATCTCCTGTGCTGATGCCATAACCTCCTTTGTCCTCGCAACACAAAACCCTAAATCAAACCAAAGAAAAAATACAACAAAAAGTGTAAATTAAAATATAAAAGGCACCACATAACTCGAGTAAACTAGGCGATTTCTTATCATCTCTGTAAGTGAGGCGGATGTATTGTATGGGTTCATCCGAACTCAATAGTTTTGGCTCAAAGACGGTATATGTATTAAAATTTTCACTACATAAGTACAATTATTGAATACAAATCCCATAAATTAATGAGTTATGGTATAATCTCAAACTATGATGATAAGCAACCTCCACTTACAACCAAGAGGTTGTGAGTTCGAGTCTCCCCAAGGTCAAGGTAGGGGTAGAAAGTTCTTGAAGGAGATGATGCCGAGGGTCATTATGGAAATAGCATCTCTACCCCAGGGATAGGGGTAAGGTTAGACGCCAAACTCCATAGCCCACTAAGTGGGATTATACTAGGTTGTTGTTATTGTTGGTATAATCTCAAACTCGAACCCATAAAGTCATATCATGAATCTGCCTCTGTTATAGTACACTTAGATAACTCAAAACAACCAGGTAACTGATATCTTCTCATCTCTTTAAATGCAGAGTTCAATGTATGGGTTCATTGGAACCCAGAACTCTGTATATGTGTTAAAAATTCACCAGATAAGTAAAAATAATTTATTTCAAACTCATAGAGTTCTAAAATTCACCTCTCTGTGAGTACAGTAGATAACTCAATAAAAAACTAGGTGATAATAACTCAAATAAAATGCACTAGAGACTGACCATCGGAGTGGGCGATGAAGAGAAGGCGAAAGCGCTCGGAGACGACTAAAGGTTGCAAAGGCGGAGATTGGTTTTCGAGATCGAAGGATGAGGACTCGTCGGGCTTTAGAGGGACGGGTGTTCCGATTTTGGAGAAACGATAATTTTTGGAGCCAATTTGGTCTCCTTCAATCTCTTCCTCCAATTCGATGGAAGTAGACATTGGAGATTTGCCGCGGTAAATTCAGGAGAAGATGGAACAATCTGTGTTGCTCTGGTCGAGTGTGTTGAGAGACTGTTCTTGGGCGGGAAGGATCGAACGTTTGCCCTAAATATACAACTTGGTGTGCTTGAGTAGCGTAAAGATTAAGACTGAAAATGATGTTTAGCAAACAGTAAATTAAACCGACACTAATTCAAACAAGTCTACGGGGCAAAGTCATTTTGGTAAATCAATAATCATCATAAATATAGAACAATGTTTATTGGTTTTCATTTTTGACGTTTTTTTTCTTCATATTTTTAACCAAACAAATATATTTCAAAGGAAAATAAAAGAATAAAATAAAAACTACTTATATAAATGCATGTTTTTGCCTAGCTTTTGAGAGGCCAAAGGTACACTCAAACATCTTTGTAACAATGTCATTTATTTCAAGATATTTTTACTGCGAATGACTATTATACACATATAACAGCAATTGATGTTTAAATATTTTTTAGATAAAATTTATCCAAAACTCAATTATTTTACTTTTTTCTCATTACATATAAAAGTAAGAAAAATCTTCAAATTTAAAATCTCAAAAGATATGCATATTTCGCTAGTTATATATTAAAGAAAGCTAATACATTATTAATAAATTCATTAACTAAACGTGCAAAGATTTAAATCTAAGGCACACATTTTAATACTGCTAGGAAAATAAATTCGTTCAAGATTGATGGAAGAATTTTTTTAATTATAGTTGTTTCATATATTTCTTCTCTTATTACTACCGGTATAACGCTTGAATTAGCGAAGATTCGTATCCAATTTTTTCAGTAAAAAGGTATCCAATGAAAAATATATCATGTGGAGATTTTCAGATCTTGTCCTATGCAAGATAGAAACTTTGTTCAATAGGAAAGATTGTGTGCATATTTTTAGAATTGTTATTAATAATCTAAAGATTTGATATAGTTGTTATAGAAGGATAACTTTACAAAGAGGTAAAAAGATGTAATAGAGAGGAAAAAGATAACTTCAAAAATCGGTTCTAAGGAAAACTTGGCTTTTATAGTGAACTATTGTTATATAGGTATGTTGTTATAGATAAGTCTAACTATATTATTTTTTCAAATATCCTTACCATAAGTTTCAAATTATCTCTCATCAATTTAGCATTTTTCTTTTTCTTTGATTTTCTACCATCATTTTCTTCTTTATTTTTATTTAGCGCCTTCTATTTCTCTTTGAAAAAGTCTCTCTACAATAAATAAATCTTTCTTTTTTTTCTTAGCTCGTATTTCTCTATGAAATAACAAGGCACAAAAACTCTTTTCACGAGATGTATTATCATAATCCCAAACCGGAACCGGTTATGATGGTGCCTCTCGTGAAACAATGCCAGCCGAACAAACCCCCAAAACCAATTAATAGTTATAATAATTCAAAATCAATCATTAATAAGTGATAAATCCCAAAATGGGGTCAAATAGAAGAAATGCGGAAACAAATACAGGCCAACATCGGGGTGTCACCAGTCATGAGCATCTAATGTTCGTCTAAGATTATGAAAAGACAACATAGTCTAATACGAAGCTAGGACAAATGAAATAAAAGTAGGAAGAAGAAGCGATGCGAACGCCGAGAAGCTACCTAGTCAACTCCAAACAGCCTTGCTGAAAGCAAATCAGCCCTCGCTAGCGTGACCCGTGACTCCTAAATCTGCACATATGGGTGCAGGAGGTAATGTGAGTATGCCAACTTAGTAAGTAATAAAAGTAAAGGCAGCTGAGCGTTAAGAAAAAATGTAAATACACATAAAAATGCTACAACGAGGTTGTGTAAAACCAGCACAATACAGTAAATAGTAAGAACTCATAAATATTTCTTAGCTAAGTAAATCCTCTTTAAAACATCTTTCAGCAGTATCAAATGAGTGAATGAAAATGAGTATAAAAGATAGAAACATAAATCAGCCCCTCAAGCAAAATACCAATGGAATTAGCCCCTCGGGCTATCTCACAATCACTCGTATCAGCCCATCGGGCAACAACATGGAACAACATCGAGCACTCGGGCTATATCACATCGTAAATTGGGTACCCATGCTCACTGGGGGTGTACAGACTCCGGGATTGGGCCCTTACGGCCCAAGCGCAATAATAAGCCATCTCGTGGCATAATCAATAATCTCTCGACCTCATATAAATCACAAGCCACCTCGTGGCATAATAAATCTGTCCATTTGCCTCTCATACATCACAATTAGTACCACGTGTTGTGGCGCGCAGCCAGATCCCATGGTATCCTCACGACACAGGCATTTGGCCTTACTTAGTCAGAATCTCACAAGCCACACGGGGCAACGGTAAAACATGGTGCTCAGCCTGATCGGTGCGCTCTCAACCCTTAGGAAGAGTGAGTGCTAATTACTTTTACCCAATAGCGGTATCAGGGCCAATATCCATAGGGAGCTAGATTTGGGAGTCGAGTATTTGTGAAGTCTAGAAATGCGTTTTGGCTTTTAATTTTGCTTATATCATTTTTGGTTTGTTTTTATATTTATCAACTACACTTTTAATAACTACTAGATTGAACTAAATTATGCTAAGATAATGATTCTAGATTGTATGTAATATAGAGAAAAACAATAGGGTCGTAGTATTTACCTAGGTGATCAACTAACAGATAGAGATTCATAATGCACGAATGATGATTATGGGACTTATGCTATAACTGTTGCATGATTGCACTCACTCTCACACCTCTCGGTAGAGAGAGTGATTTTGTCCAATTGACTCTCTCGAGACCAATTGGGTAGGCCAATATGTCCAAGCAACTAATGGTTCAAATTGGGTAATTACTCTCTCGATGTTTAACCCGTTAATTGGGACAACCATTCTCATGGGTCCACCCCAATTGCTTGTTGGGCCAATTTTAGAGTCATAGACACTCTTTCTCAAGATGTGTCAAAACTCACTAAACTAGACTCAGTGTTTGCAACCACCAAATCCTAATTAAACCATAAAATTGACCCAAATAGCAAAATACCCAACATTATCCAAGCACTAAATAATTACACCTACTAATTACCCACGCTAGGGTTGAGCCACAACCCTAGCTAATGGGTTTAGCTAGACATGGAAGAAGTAGAAAATGAATAAATAATAGATAAACCCAATATATTAATTAATTATATTAAAAAGCTACAAGAATCCACGATAAAAATAAAGGAAAATTGCCCAAAATAGGCTTAGAAGCTCTTCTCATGAGTGCAGCAGCCCTGTCTATTCAAAACCTAAACTAAAATTGATATAAACATATATTTATACTAGGCTAAATTAACAAAACAAAA